>PVJO010003756.1:0-118623 GCA_004026905.1 Hystrix cristata | reverse complement strand
TTTTTTTTTTTTTTTTTTTTTTTTTTTTTTTTTTTTTCTGGTGCTGGGGATCGAACTCAGGCCCTTGTGCTTGCAAGGCAAGCACTCTAATCACTGAGCTAAATCTCCAGCCCAAAATGTGTAAATTGGTATTCCAGTTAGATTCCGTATTATTATTATGCACATTAATTAATCATTAATACATTTTTGAGAAACACTTGTTCAGTTAAGGTGTCTAATATGTGAGATATTTGGAATACCAAGATAAATATGGCTCAGGACCTAGTGTAGGAAGGTTAGAGTCTGATTTTAGTTTTGATAGATAGTGTTTTGAGCCAGACGGTGATATTTGATGATCTGATAGTACAAATGAGAATTTTTTGTAAACAGAAGAAAGATGGATGGCACGTACTTCCTTCTGTCTTTTGACGCAGTTGCCATTAGGCCGACAGTGTGTGGAGCATTATCGTTTGCTTCACCGCTATTGCGTGTTTTCCCATGATGAGATGATCTGCAAGATGGCTTCCAAGGCTGACGGCCTGGATGTTGTCGTGGCTTCCACTGTTCAGAAGGACATGGCCATCATGATTGAGGATGAGAGGGCTTTACGAGAAGTTGTCCGGAAATTGGTAAGTTTTATGGAAATCTAATTGATGCCCCTAGGTCTAACTTGCTAACGTGTTCTCATCCACTGTAATATCATTTTAAGAAATCTTTCCATAGTATTTCATTTCCTTTAAGGCCATTCTAACAGATGCACAGTAATATCTCATATATCTCCGTGTCATTTTTATTTGCATTGGTTGTGTTATCGTGTACTTAGTTGTCACTTATATCTCTCTTTGCTAAAGCATTTGTTTAAATGTTCTGCACCTTTTTTACTTTATAAATTAGATTGGCATAAGAATGCTCTATACATTCTGGATACTAGACCTTTATCAGATAAGTTTTCTGCTAATATTTTTTTCTAGTCTGGTTTGTCTTTGATTCTCCTAACATGTCTTTCACAGAGAAGGGGTTCTTTTTCCTTTTTCTCCTTTGCTATGGGGAATTGAGGCAGGCTCTTTCCAGTGAGCTACATCCTCAGCCACCACCACTACCCTTTTTTTTTGAAACAGGCTTTTGCGAAGTCACTGAATTGCTCAGATTGTGCTCAAATTTGCAGTCTGCCTGCATCAGTCTCCCAGTCTCTATTGCTGGGATTATAGGAGCGTGCCACAATGCCCAGCAAGCTTTTCATTTTGATGAAGTCCAATATATTGGTATTTTTTTCTTGTGTAGGGTGTGGGTCCTACTTAAGAAGTCTTTGCCTAACCCAAGGCCGGAGTCACAGAAGATTTTCCAGTGTACTCATATAGGAATCTCATGTTTTAAGTCTAACAGTTAGGTCTTAATCTATTTGAAGTAGTTATTGTTTATGCAAGATATGGTTTGAAATTATTATTTGATTTGCATATGGATTTCTAGACTAGCTTCCTTGCCGTTGAATTGCCCGGACACCTTGGTGAGAATCATTTCACTGCATATGTGTGGGTCTGTTTCTGGACCCTATTCCATTTCTGTTCCCTTTCGTTGTGTTTGTTTGTTTGGTTTGGTTTCATTTTTTGGTTTTTTGAGCCAGGGTCTCACTTTGTAGTTCAGGTTAGCTGTAAACTCACTATGTATGTAGCCTATGCTGGCCTCAAACTCACAGCAATCCTCCTGCTTCAGCCTCCTGAGTGCTGGGATTATATGCATGTGCCAGCATGCCTGGCCATTTGGTTGATCTCTGCATCTGTCCTGTTGCATCCATACCAAATGGTCTTCATCATTATAGCTTTCTAAGAAGTCTTGAATTAAATAGTGCGAGTCTTTAACTACATTTATTTTTAAAAATTATTTTGTCTCTTTTAAAAAGTTCCTTTCCAGGGCTGGGGATTTAGCTCAGCAGTTGGAGTGCTTGCCTTGCAAGCACAAGGCCCTGAGTTCGATCTCCAGCAGCAAAAAAAAAAAAAAAAAAAAAAAAAAAAGCCATATTTTTTAGCAATGTTGAGTCTTCCAGTCTATGGACATGGGATGGTTAAGTATTCCTCTTTGGCAGGGAGGGGTACTGCTAAATAGATAAATACTTCATTTCAAATGACACTTTAAAAATTTCAACTTCTAATTGTCAATACATAGAACTACAATTGATATAGTGACTTTTGTATATTTTCCTTTGATCCTGCAACCTCACCAAACTCACTTTTTATTTCCAATAGATTTTGATTGGGGACAGTCACATCTACAAATACAGTCACATTGGGTTTTTTGTTTTTTGGGTTTTTTTTTTTTCTTTTTTCTTTAATGTACCTCTTTGGATAGAATGCTGGAATGTTGGATGTGTGGAGCCCTTTGCATTATGGATCAAGAGGAAGATACCCACCTTCCTTTGATATTTTATACTGGGGAAAATAATACCCAGAGGATTTAAGTGATGTATGAAGGTCTTAAATCAGGAAAATGGTAGCTAAAATAAATAGATAAAAATAGTAGCTACCTGGGGGCTGGGGATTTAGCTCAGTGGTTAAAGTGCTTGCCTTGCAACCACAAGGACCCGAGTTCGATCCCCAGCACCAAAAAAAAAAAAAAAAAAAAAAAAATAGTAGCTAACTTCTGTAAATTTAAGAACTAATATCTTCTCCAGATACAGAATTTGGAAGTTAAAACTGGTTGTAGGGTACACAATTCATGCTCAGCTAAAATCCATAGGGTTGGTCCTTCAGCTCATTTTCAACAAAATTTTCCACTGTCTCCATCCAACAAATGTTCTATTCTAGATTAAAACAAAAAGTTCATTTTTTAGTGGGGGGCGGTGTTGGGAATCAAACTCAGGGCCTTGTGGTTGCTAAGCAAGCACTCTATCACTTAGCTAAATCTCCAACAAAATGTTCTTTTTTTGAGTGGGGCGCACTTGGGATCAAACTTTGGGCCTTGTGCTTGCTAGGCAAGTGCTGTAACACTTGTGCTAAATCTCTAACCCCAGAAGGGTCATTTTTGAAACTCACCTACTGTATGTTTATCTTGGGGGCTGGTAGATTATATTATCCTTTGGAAGTCTCTAAAGTACTTTTTAATTCTAGGGAGTAATTGATTCGGAAAGAATGGATTTTGAGCTGTTGCCAGATGATGAGCGGCAATGTGTAAAATGCAAAACTACGTGCTTCATGTCTGCCATCTCCTGTTCTTGTAAACCTGGCCTGCTTGTCTGCCTGCACCACGTAAAAGAACTGTGTTCCTGCCCTCCTTATAAATACAAACTTCAGTAAGTAGGAAGAATATCTTTTTCTATGGACAGTACTGAGGTTTAACAAAAGCCCAGTGACATCCCTCTTCCAGGGCTGAGATGTTGAGTAAAAAAACAACTAGTCTTCTCCTGAGCCACACATCTCAGAGCTGTCTGGTGTCCTCTCTCCAGGTACAGGTACACTCTGGACGATCTCTACCCCATGATGAATGCACTGAAGCTGCGCGCAGAGTCTTATAATGAATGGGCCTTGAATGTGAATGAAGCTTTGGAGGCAAAGATCAACAAGAAGAAAAGTATGTGTGAAAGTGTTACTTACTGAACAGCGAATTTGGGCTGATTGTGATGCAGCCAGCCCAGAGTTATCAACAAAATGGATGACTTGAAACAGCTGATTACATCCTTGGTTGGCGTCTCTGTCTGGAGGAGGTTTCCAGAGCCCTGGCAGGGAGTTTAAATCCACGAGTGGATGAAGCAGATGCCCTGTGTCAAAGTGAAGTGTTAATGTATGAATTGTGCAAGATAGTTTATGAAATTTCAGCCTTTTATACCTCCCTTTCTCAGAGACAAAAGCATTTTACATTTCATGTGAATCTTAGAGAAACTTTAGCTATATATATTTTATGTTTTTAAAAAATCTTGCAGAAAGGCAACATGCCATTAAATTATGAATCTATGAAATGCTGGTTTATCATTTTTTAGTTTTAGACAAAGTTAAGGTCTACAGCACTTTTCAGTGCCTTTCAAAATCATTATTTCCCTTCCATCTCTTTCAGAGTGTTTCACTTGCTTTCATTTCTGTAGTCTAGCAGGTAACTCTTCCCTTTTATTTAGAGAAAGGGAGCAATATCCCTGTCTGTAAGCATACCAGTTACTTGCCAGCTGCAGAATAAATTGAGGGAGTAAGAATTGGGGCCAAGTCACAATAAGATCTGTGTTTTATTTGATTTTGCGAATTGTTTTTCCATTTTCAGTGTATCTTAAGCACATCTGATCTTAACATTTCCATATTGAAAACCAGCGTTGGGCCTTTTTTTTTTGAGACGTGGTTACAGGGTCTCACTATGTAGTTCAGGCTGACCTCAAACTCATGGCGATCCTCGTGCCTCAGCCTCCTGAGTGCTGGGATTACAGGGATGTGCCACCATACCCAGCTGGGCATTTGTTTTAGAAACTTCTTGCCCAGCCATTCCCGTCCCAAAAATCAGTTGAACAAATTCATTAATGATCCAAACATTGCCATAATTTTTATTATGTGTATAGATTAGAGGTGACAAAATGCATTCTCACTCTCTCTCTTTCATAACAGTAATAGTAAACCTAATGTTCACAGAAAAGGTGACTTTTTTCTTTATTCCCAGGCCTTACTAACTTTAAGGCTTTAATTGAAGAATCAGAAATGAAGAAATTCCCGGACAATGATCTTTTACGTCACCTCCGCTTAGTCACGCAGGATGCAGAGAAGTGTGCCTCTGTTGCCCAGCAGTTGCTTAATGGCAAAAGACAGACTAGGTATGTATTGACTATCTGAGTTTGGGTTCTTTGGCAACTAAACTTGGAAATCTGTTATAGTTGGCTTTTCTTTCTGCCCTGGATTCCTGTGACACTGGAACCTGTGAGTGGTAAACACATGTGATACTGTAGTTTCTTTGGGTCCTTCCTTTACAGGTACCGATCTGGTGGAGGAAAATCTCAAAATCAGTTGACAGTGAATGAACTCCGACAGTTTGTGACCCAGTTGTATGCACTTCCATGTGTCCTCAGTCAAACACCATTGCTAAAGGTAACCATAGCAGGACGTGGGAGTACTTTAGTCATCCTATATTTTGTAAATGAACTCACTTGACATTATTGAGTATTCCTATTTTGGTTGCTGATTTGCATATTTATTTCCATATGTTTTTTAACATTGGGTGGTGAGTGTGTGTAATAGGCCAACAGAGGAGAGATGAAGTTGGAAGTTTTTACTTTATTATATAGTTTCTTGTAAATTAGCTATAATTTGGCCTATGTATTACCTCATTTACCTATATTACTACTAAAATCAAGTGGCAAAGGATCACTTTTAATGGGAATTTAAGATTCTAATTTTAAAAGAAGCCAACTACTAAAATTACTATTTTGATGTGACAACTTGTGTTTTTTGTTTTGTTTTGTCTTTGCTTGTTTTCTTTTAGGATCTCTTGAATCGTGTGGAAGATTTCCAACAGCATAGCCAGAAACTACTCTCTGAGGAAATGCCTAGTGCGGCTGAGCTGCAGGACTTGCTAGACATCAGCTTTGAATTTGATGTTGAACTTCCACAGCTTGCTGAGATACGAACCCGTCTGGAGCAGGCCCGCTGGCTTGAAGAGGTGCAGCAAGCTTGCCTAGACCCCAACTCCCTGACTTTAGATGATATGAGACGTCTCATAGACCTCGGGGTAGGGCTGTCCCCATACTCAGCAGTGGAGAAAGCTATGGCCCGGCTGCAGGAACTGCTCACGGTGTCAGAGCACTGGGATGATAAAGCCAAGAGTCTTCTCAAGGCCAGGTAAAAAAGCAAACTTGGCATCTTTCTCTTGGGAAAGCTGGTTAAGAGATTCATTTTAGAGCATGGAGCACAGTGATTGGCATTTAGAAGTATCTAGTTACTACAGCTGTGCCTGTGGAATACATGTAGAAATAGCTGAGATGTTTGAGCCTGCTTTGGAACATGGGTGAAGAATATTAATTTTTTCTTCTTTTACTGACTATGAAATGAGTGATCCAAATGGACATGCCTTTTCTAGAGATAATGGTTTAGTGAACTTTCCCTGGACCCCAGTGATATTTATTGTCTTTGAGAGAAGAAAGTTAACAAATACACAGAACTGTTTAAACCTGCAGTTAATTAATAAGATCCTAAGAAGCCTTAAAGAGAAATGTCTGAGAGTTAACATGTATAGTTCTGTAAAGTGAAGATAATGAGGATTTCCAGCAGAAACAGAACCATGTGTTTGTGCTGTTGCTTAGCAAATCAGAATATTTTATCTCTTTAAGAGATTAGATGGGACACAGGCTGGCCATCTGAAGGAGAGGATAGAGTGAACCCCTTTCTTAACCCTGCTTTCTGGGGACAGATCTTAATTGGTCCAGCTGTCAACATAAAGCATAAAAATACTGGGTTATAGATGTTCTTCTGTAATTTTAAAATAGTAGTCAGGGAGCAGAGAGGTTGCAGAAATTTGGGACATTTTTCTTTTGAGTATGTTAATATCCTTGAAAATTTTAATTTTTTAAGTAAAACTATATGAGTTCTGATGGTGTATCTAGTTTTACATAGAAGAAATTGTTGATCTGTAAGTTAGTTACCTTGTATAAATCAAAGTTTGAGCTTATGCCATCATAAAATCAGGAACAAGATCCTAAATACTTCACTGAGTCATTTACTTTTTTTTTTTTTTTTGTGGTACCGGGGATCGAACTCAGGCCCTTGTGCTTGCAAGGCAAGCACTAATCACTGAGCTAAATCCCCAGCCCCTGAGTCATTTACTTTTAAATCTCATTTGAACCTAGTTTATTTGATAGCTAATGGTCAGTGTCATTTACCCTACCGAATTCCTTTTGCTATGATTTTCCTAGTCTTTTTGTTAATCATAAGAGAAATGAACCAACATATAAAATGCCAAGGGCTGGGGATTTAGCTCAGTGGTTAGAGTGCGTGCCTTGCAAGTACAAGGCCTCGAGTTCGATCCCTAGCACCGAAAAAAAAAAAAAAACCCGCCAAGAAGTCTTTGTGTTTCATTTTTATAGACCACGACATTCATTGAGCAATCTTGCTACAGCAGTAAAGGAGATTGAGGAGATCCCTGCATATCTGCCCAATGGTGCAGTCTTGAAAGATTCAGTGCAGAGAGCCAGAGACTGGCTTCAGGATGTGGAGGCCCTGCAGGTTGGTAATGTATCAGTCAGTCTTCGAAGAGCAATTAATTGAAAAGCTTTGTAAGGGATAATATATTGGATCTAATCTTGGTGCACAGATGCAGCATTTTTGGAGTTGGTCAGATTATTTGATTAGGCCTTTTTGGTTGTACTTAGCAGCTATTACCTGACCAATTTACTGAGATAATTAAGGCATAAATAATTAACCACCTTTTTCTGGGGGCTGAAGAATCTTCTGGAGCAAACTTTAGTACATGGTTGCAATTGAAGGGAAGAAAGCTAAAAAGGAAGTTGAGATAGAAGGTGTAGGTTTTTCTCTTTGTTACGTATGGTTGCCTGTTACTAGCTTCTCAAGAGCATTAGGGTTCAGATAATCAGGAGTTAGTAGAGTCAGTCCATCTAGTTATATGGTAACATGGCCAAACAAAGCCCCAGTACCTGGAATTTTTATCAGGTCATGGCTTAAACAAAAGTATCCTCCCAACCATATAAAAAGAAAGAGGACAAAAAGAAAAGAAGGCAAAAGAAATTATCCAAAGTAATTATCATCAAATATTTGTGGCCCTTTGCTAGTGGTTATACTTATTTGACTTACATGTAAGTTTAAGGAAAATTAAATTCACTTGTAGCATAATTAAGGTACAGAAAAAAAATGTCATATACGATTTATCCAATTTTTAGCTGGATAACTTAATTTGAAAAGTGGTTGGTGAAAAAAGAAGTATCTTCTATTACTTCTCTAATCATTGTAAACCAGTAGGTGTTACTGGCCTATTGAGAAAAAGTCTCCAGTTTTGTTTTGTTGAATCTTCAGATTCTAGAATAAAATACTATCTATTTTCTGAGTATTTGTGTAAGTTTAAATGGTGCTAATTAGCCACTTGCTAACAAGAAGTACCAAACAGGATAGTTCTAGACAAATGTTCATAACAGAATATCTGGACATCAATTCTGGCAGAAAGGGAAAAGACTGAGGAGTTTATATAATTAAGGGGAGAACCTAGCACACCAAAGAAAGTATTTAACTATGCATGTAGACTTCATTATTGGGAGTTTTAGTTGCAACCTTTTGTCAGTGATTGTTGGTACTATAGTAAATAGTTTTGGTTACAGTCCTCCTTTTCACTCAGTGATTGTGTAGCAGCCAGAAGGTGAGATCATTGCAGTAAGGAGAAAAAAGCTTCCTAGCTTGTGCAATCAGAAGGCAAAGGCATGCATGCTTTTGGATAGATTTATTCCCTTCATTTGTCTTATATCAGTATCCTTAAGGCAAAAAGTAAGCTTTTGCTCCATTCCTGAAAAAAATGGCCTTTTTCTTTCATCACATTTGAGGACTAATAGATGTAAGTAACAGGGACCAACTTCATATTTACTGGATTATTTATTTTAAAATGTTATCCAGGATCGTTTTAAAATGTTATCCAGTATTTTTACATGTAAGAAACATTCCATGTATTTCTATTTAAATGTTATAGGCAGAGCATGTGAATTATGAGTCAACATTTTTAAGTATCCTGTACCAGCAGGATTAGCAGCAGCACCAGCAGCGTCATCACCTGGGTGCTTGTTAGAGTGCAAATCCATGGACCCTCCCAGACCTACTGAATCAGAGTATCTGGGATGAGACCCAAGAAACCATTTAAACAAGTTTGCCAGATGATTCCTACACATGCTAAAGTTGAAGAATCACTGGGCTTTCTTAACTCATGTTTTAGTTTTCTGAATGATTTATTCTGAATTGTGGTAATTTACCATAGGTGAGTGGATTGGAGTATTCTTTTGTTGCATTTTTAAATGTAAGTCAGTATGGGAAAGTCTTGAGTTACTATAAATTTTTCTTTCTGTTGAATTTTTTCTAGACTATCCATAGGACACAATGCAATAAGTCAATTTAGAAGAGTATAACAGAACAAAGGGACCACAGCTTATGTCGTGCTAATATTTGTATCCTTTGGGGCCTAGTACAAACTAGGCTCTCTGGCTGTTTGTTAAGTGAGAAAGCAAATAGTGCTCTTACCCTACCACCATTGGTCAGCTGCCAGGTTTTGTCAAAATGTGTGAATTTAACATGTTTGAGGTCATGAAGGAATTTGAATTGGTCCATTGATCATGGGCCAGTCTGAATTGTGCATTTCCCATTTTTTATATAGAACTATTCTTTTTTTGTTGTTGTTCTAAATTGCTATAATTTTTCTTAATTTGTTAGGCTGGAGGACGCGTACCAGTATTGGACACTCTCATAGAACTTGTTACAAGAGGCCGATCTATCCCGGTACATCTGAATTCTCTGCCAAGACTGGAATCACTAGTAGCTGAGGTTCAGGCTTGGAAAGAATGTGCCGCTAATACATTCTTGACTGAGAATTCTCCATATTCTCTCTTAGAGGTAAGTTTGCAGCCAGCTCATCTATAAGAACCTAGGTATCCTCTCTTGGTGAAACATGCAGGCCATCACACGCACGGGTGACATCACCTATGGGCTGTGTTCTGTGAGTTGTTTTTAGCAACCTTTACGTGTTTGCTGGCTACATTTAGGGTAGCATACAGTGTCTGAAGAACCTTTTACCTGCTGGGTGAATTCTTCTCTCTGTAGAAATTGGGCTCTTAAACTTTGCAACACTTCAGTACCTGAATATAATAAGCTTGGTACATGATGATTTTACCTCCTTATCCTAAGTGCTTTAGATGTACTTGTGTTTTCTGTAATCTAATGCTCATGCATATCACTGGATCAGTTGTGTATAGTATTTTGCAGGTTTATTTATTCAATTGAATCTGGAAGCAGGGTCAATCTTTTTGAGCATGCCTGCCTTCTTGCTCGCCTGCTTGCTTGCTTACTCGCTTGCTTGCTTTCCTTCCTTCCTTCCTTTCTTCCTTTCCTTCCCTCCCTGCATCTCTCCCTCCCTCCCTTCCTTCCTTTTCTTCTTTATATTTAATAATCTTTTTTTTCTTTCTCTGAAATCACTTTACCTGTGGTTGTGCTTTGTCCCACATTAGGTGCTGTGTCCTCGATGTGATATTGGCCTTTTGGGATTGAAAAGGAAACAGAGAAAGTTAAAGGAGCCTTTGCCAAGTGGGAAGAAGAAAACCACCAAATTAGAGAGTCTGAGTGACCTGGAAAGGGCTTTAACCGAAAGCAAAGAGACTGCTTCAGCTGTGCGTAGTAGAATGTTTTTCTTCTTTCTCTGTTGTTGAGGGAAGATAATTTCTAACCCTTTGGGGTTTACAGGAATATTGCGAAGGCAAGTAGAATAACTTGAAAGTGCTCAATTTTACTAAAGATAAAATAAAAATATGACTTGAGGTGCGTAAGATTCAGAGTAGGACTCTCTGTCTTGAGTCACCTGTGGATTGATCCAGAAATGCTGACTAAGGCTATGGAGGTTAACAGATAGATGGAACTGCTGTGCCAAGTTAAAGTAAGAAACACTTACCGTAAGAGTACAGGGCGTAGCTCAGTGGCAGAGTTCCTGCCTAGCATGCATGAGGTCCTAAATTCGAGTCCTGGCACAACCACCACCAAAAAAAAAAAAAAAAAAAAAATTCAATACCTACCTGAGTCTGACCTGCATTTAAAAGACACTTTTTGATTTTTTGAGACAGGGTTTAGTCATGTGGTTTAGGCTGGCCTTAACACTTTGAGTCAAGATACTGTCAAGAAGATGAGGTGATGACTAGCTAATGTTTACTGAGCACAGTGTCAGGATAAAAGAAGACAGCTGTGTGATTTGGCTTTGTATGCTTGTGTGTGTGTGCGTGTGTGTGTGGGGAGGGGAGTGGTGGTGGTGGTGGTGGTGATGATGGTAGTGGTGGTGAGGGAATGCAGGGCTTCACACGTTAGGCCCCCGCTGTACCACTGAGCTGTACTCCCAGCTTAGTTTGGATGTTTGTAATGGCACAAAGCATTGCCTATTCTGTAATAGAAATCAGTTATTATGTGGCTTAATTATGGCATAAATTCTGTGAAGTGTGTTGTTAGGCAATTTTATTCTTGTGTGAACACCAGAGAGTGTACTTATACAGACTGATATGGCTGTGATGTCAATAGGTAGTATTTTTTTATGGGACCACTTCATATATACAGTCTTTTGTTGACTAAAGTCAATTATTATGCAGTAGATGACTGTACATACTTGCTGGTAGAACTGGACTGAAAACGTGCATCCTCAGGCCATGGCGCCTTTCCCTATCTGTTCCGTTGTGTCTGCCTGACCTCTTACAACTAACCTGGGGTTGCCTGGTGTGCACATGCTTTCTTTGGGGAATATTTGTACATTTCTGCTACTTGGACACCTTTGTGTGTTTTTAAGGTAGCTGCTTTGGTTCACTATAATATGTGTGGTGCATTCTTGTCAAGACTAACTGAAAGTTGCAGCCTTTCTGCCCTGAAATGCACATGTGTTTGAAACTTTGCATGCAGTAGTTTTCAGACATTCTAGTCTGTGCCCAGCTAATCCATAAGCTCCTTTTACAAACTGCTTATATACATAATCTATTTATTTATGGTAGAATCCTGAAAGGTCAGTTATTTGGTTACCATTTCTAAGCTATGGGAAGTTACCTTGTTATTACATAACCCATGTATATTGCTATACGTCCCATTCATCTATAAAAATAAGTAGATTTTATCTTAATATACCAAAAGTTTGTTGCCTGAACTACTTTTAGAGCTTACTATTTTTTCCTGTATACGTCATTCATACATTTTCTTCCCAATCCAAAAAGAGATAATGGAGAATGCATTCTGGCCTTGTGACTCAAGGTGCCTCGTGTGGTAAATCACAGTGGATCTGAAAGTGGGAGGATATGATCATTGGGAATGGTTTTAACTGTGGTAAGTTAGTATCTTGTACTTAGGAGTAGAATTGGGAAAATAGAACAGGTCCAGCAGCCTATAACTTTTGTTTCTGGAGAGGAAAGTCCAGTGTGAAACAGGTTTATATTTTTCCCCCTTTGTATCTGCTCCCTTTCAGTGAAGTGCTAGAGAAGAGCTTTAATGGTACAACTTTTTAATAGAGACAACCGGCAGGAGGATTGCAAGCTCAAGGCCAGCCTGAACTGCATAGCAAAACCCTTTCTCAAAAAAGGGCTGGGCTATAACTTACTGATAAGAGTGCTCCAGGGTGCAATCCCCAGCACCTGCAGAAACAAGACCTTCCATTTATGGACAGCATGCACACGGTGTTTAGAAGTGTGTTTATTGGCAGTTTAGCTCATGACTGTGAAGTTGATGTTTTCAAGTCATTGTTATAGGCTGAACTTAGCACTTTCCTGGGACTCAACTGTCTTTCTGTCTTTAGTATATGTGCTACTGAAGCGAGCACGGTCTTTCTGTCTTTAATAAAGAGGAAAGAGGACTGGGGATTTAGCTCAGTGGTTAGAGTGCTTGCCTTGCAAGTGCAAGGCCCTGAGTTCGATCCCCAGCACCAAAAAAAAATAAAAATAAAAAAAATAGAGGAAGGACTATGTACGCGTACATTGCAACTTCCGTAAAAAAACGACCTTGTACATTACTTGGTTTTTGTCTTTGCTCTAATGATATATTTTAATGGTGTATTTATAGCATGTATATATAAGAAAATCTGATGAAATGGTCTCTATAATTTTTTCATGAGGGATCCAACCTAGTTTCATTACCAGTAATTGCACAGAGAAGACCTTCGTGTCGAAGAGCAGTAAGAGATCTTAGGTCCCTTTCTAGAAGAATATGAAAGCTAATGGAACTGAGAACAATTGGAGAGCTTCAGAAATTAGTATACACAGAATATAAAATACCTGTATCCTTCAAGAGAAATACATTTTCTTGGAGATAAATATGCAAGGAAGTTAGACTTTAAAGAAATGAGGTATGTTAGTAAAGCACACAGTGTTTACTATGCACCATGCAGAGTGTTCTGTCTTGCATCTCTTACTTGTCATCACAGCCCTGCAAGGTGAACACTACCATTGTCTCCATTTTATACACACAGAAAATGTAACCATGGTGGACTATGTTGCAACAGATTACACACAGCTTAGTGTGAGACAGAGCTAGGATTTGTATACCGATAATCAACTCTGGAGTCCATGCTTTTAACCACAAGGGCTTTGAGTTTTGAGAGGAGGTTGAGTTTTCTATGTCAACATCCTCGATTGTTAACCATCTTTTCCAGATGGCAACGCTTGGGGAAGCTCGGATAAGAGAAATGGAAGCCTTGCAGTCTCTCAGAGTCGCCAATGAAGGGAAATTGCTGTCGCCTGTCCAAGAGGTGGAGTTGAAAGTCTGCCTATGTCAGAAGGCCCCAGCGACCCCTATGATTCAGTGTGAACTTTGCAGGGATGCTTTCCACACTAGTTGTGTGGCAGTACCCTCTACTTCACAAAGTCCCCGCATCTGGCTTTGTCCCCATTGTCGGAGGTCAGAGAAACCTCCCTTAGAGAAAATTCTGCCCCTGCTGGCCTCCCTGCAGCGCATCCGAGTTCGCCTTCCTGAAGGAGATGCACTTCGGTATATGATTGAGAGAACCGTGAACTGGCAGCACAGAGCCCAGCAACTGCTTTCATCAGGGAATCTAAAATTTGTGCAAGACCGAATGGGCTCAGGACTGTTGTCTAGCAGGTGGCCAGCCTCTGTGGGACAGGTGTCAGAAACAAGCAAGGTGAGTTGGGACTCTTCAGGTTGCTGGACCCTGCAGAGCTTTGTGCTTTTTCCTGGTCCTATAGCTTTGGTGTTACTGTGTCTCTGGAAATCCCTTCACTGTCCCTAGCACTTACTGCAACTAAAGCTTCCCACCCCAAGGTCTGTGCCCATCTGCTGCATCCTTTTAGTTTCCTCTGTTCCTAATAGTCATTTGTTCTTAGGTACTCTGTTTCTCTCTAGCATATGTTTACCTTGTCACATGTGCAAATAAGTTTTATTTCTCTGTTAACACATATGTATATGTAGCATATGCATGTATAAATATTTTAAACTTTTGCTTGACTAAAATTTTTTTTCCTCTACTTACATGAAAGTCATTGAGTAGAAAGGGAAAGCTTCCCGCCTTCTGTCCTTTTTAGCCTTTGAGGAAGAGTAGTTTTTGCAAGTGTCAGAGTCCTGTACTGTTTCAGAGGAAAGGCTATGGAGTTCATACCGTATGTACTCCATTCGTTTATTCTGTTGTTTTGAGACAGGGTCTTGCTGTGTAATTCAGGTGGCCTTGAACTCATATGTAGCCCAGGCTGGCCTCAAACTGAGATCTTCCTGCCTCACCCTTCTGAATGCTGAGGTTACCGGTATACACCACCATGTCTGGCCTTGTGCAGTCTTTCTGCCCAAAGCAGCTTCTCAACGTCACTGCAGTGGGTGGGCAGTTTTCTGTCTTCTTCCACAGATGGCTGCAGGAAAGGAAAGTGAAGATACTAGGAACACACATGCAGAACAGCAATATTCAGTCTTTTTATAAAGCTAATTTAGCATTCAAATCTAGTATGTGTCTTTCTGTCAGAGATAATAAACTATTCTTGTGCCGTACAAACACAGACTATAATATATAAATTAACTGTTCAGCAGATTAGGAATAAGGACCAAAAAATGTCCTGTCATATTTGTCTCCCTCTCTTCCTCCTTGTTTTCCTTTACAACTTCTTTTGGCAGGGAGTGCTGGGGATCAAATTCAGGGCTTTGCAGTTGGTAGGCAAGCACTTTAAATCCCCAGCCCCTCCTTCACAACTTCTGAAATACAGTACCTGGCACACAGTAGATGACCAGTAATGTATTTGCTGCATAGAGAAGCAGGCTACCACGGAGTCACTGAGTTCTTTACCCAGGATATGCTAGGAGTTACCTTTATTGATAAAGAGAAAGGACACATTGTTATTACTAATCCGTGATCAAAGGAGTGTTTTTCTATTTCTTTAATAAAACACTGAGAGAGGCAGGTATGTGTGAATGATTTCTGACAGGTTCTAGTTTGATTTACTCAAAAGGGTACATTCCTGTGTTCATTGCATTCTAATCTTAAATACAAAGAATTACATGAAGATTAAAAGTTTGTTGGGGATGGGGATTTAGCTCAGTGGTTAGAGTGCTTGCCTACCAAGCACAAGGCCCTGAGTTTGATTCCCAGCACCAAAAAAAGAAAAAGTTTGTTTTCACACAGAAAAAATGGCCTATTTCCCAGTAGTTTTCACCTCCCCAAAACCAGTCTGCCTAAAATGAAGACGATTCAAGGCTATAAAATTAGATATGAGTTGATTGGCCAGTTTCGAGATGCCAGGGGAATCTTTTCAGTTTAGGAAATGTAAGTCTTATTTTTTCCTAGTTGCCTGCCTGATAACCCAGACTGGTGAGAGTATTTTTAATCCTGAAAAGGTCTTGTTGTATAAGATGTTTTTCTTTCATTAGGTATCTCAATCTCCCGGCACAACATCCTTTTCTTTGCCCGATGACTGGGACAACCGAACCTCATATTTACATTCTCCCTTTTCTACTGGACAGAGTTGTATCCCCCTTCACGGTTTGTATTTTATTATTACTACCATTTTGAGGGCCGTGTAGTAACAGGTCATCTTATACTAAGTCTTTGTTATATATGATCAGGTAGCATAAAGAACCTTATCCTTAAATGTAGGATATAGGTTACTCTGCATTTGCTAGGTAGCAGAAGGCTCATGCTGGAATATTCATAACTGCAAAGGAAACCAGAAAGGAAGGTGGTGTTTTTGCCGTTAGGGATGAAAGGGTTCATCTCATGCCAAATAATAAACACCAACTATTCAGGGAGTCATGTCATGGGCTCTCTGCTGTTGCTTCATTACTTAGAGACTTGTGGAGGATCTTAGAGATAATCTACACTTAAAACCTCCCTTCTTTTTTCTTATTTGTAAGTATGTACCCCATGAGTTCCACCTCAAGCTGCATATGGAGTCCTGATCGTTAGTCACACCTTCTCAGTGTATGTCTAGTCCTGTGGTCAGAGCTCCTTGATCCACTCAGACATTGGTGCCCTGAGCCTACAGGTCGTTTCTGTGCTTTCTAGTATAAACCATCCAGGCAGAGGTCCCATAGTATCTCTTTCTTGTACATTAGCAATAAGGCAGGAGGGGGTTCAGGTGTGATTAATACTTCCCTAGGAATCAGAAGTTTTAGGGAATCTAGTTGGGGCTCTGTTGTATTGTGGCTTTTGGCAGGTTAAGTGAACCCATGCAAACTGAATGCATTTTAAGGAGCAGCTAGAAGTGGAATGAGAAGCAGCCTTTCTGTTTCTCACAGACCTAAATGTGCATGTGTGAAGCACTCGTCATCATTTTGATTGGGTCTGGTCTTGAACAGGCATCAGTCCGGAAGTGAATGAACTGTTGATGGAAGCCCAGTTGCTCCAGGTATCCCTTCCTGAAATTCAGGAGCTTTACCAGACTCTCCTTGCAAAGCCAAGCCCTGCTCAGCAGCCTGACCGGAGCTCACCAGTTAGACCCAGCAGTGAGAAGGTGAGTGTCTGGGAAGCAGTGTGCAGTGGTGTTGTGCTTTCTGGTGTTACCCGTCTCAGTAATTCGGTGAAGGCGATGATATTTTGATCCACCAAAGGATGCAAGCTGACTGCCTCACAGCTCTGTTCTCAGGGCTGCTGGTGAGAAGACAGGCACTTGTCAACCACTGCAGCCTGGGCTCATGGCCTGGGATTGTCATTTTAAGTCACTGTGTGAATTTTTTTTCCTTTTAGAAAGATTACTTTGCATCATTCCCATCACTGTTACTCTCTGTAGTAATGAGAAGTAGGATTATTTTTGCCCTATAAGAGAAACACTATAGTGACATAATTATAACTGGGAAGACCTTTTGTTATAGAAATATTTCAGAAATCAATGATATTTCTAGAGTCAGCCTTGAACACGCTTTTTGTTCCTCCTCCAGACCTAACAAGATAGCTGATGTGAGGATTGAGGACGCCCATCTTGATTACTTATGTGAAGGATGCCTGTGACATCCTGTGTCTTAGCAGAGTTAAGGTTATTGCTGCTTCTTGCTTCTAGGGAACTAACTGGTTTGTCATATTCAAGCCTCCTGAGGATTGAAATCTAGAACACTGAAATCACTTAGGGAAGAATCTCACAAAAGATAGCCTGAGCACTGGTAACTGGCATTTAGAATTTTGTTTTTCATTATGATACCTAATATTTTAGCACTGTTATTGATTATGTTGTTCACGCACTTCACTCCTATAAGGAGTGGTAATGTGTGTCCTTAATGAGGAGCCTGCAGATCAAAGGAGAGACGAAAACACCTAGGTAGAAACTCTGTAATAGCTAGGCCCTTAGGAATTTGGTGGAAAGAAGTGTCCTTGGGCATCTTTCATCCTGGTGTTGGTTGACTAATTTGAAGGCAAATCTTAACTTCCTTTCCTGTTTCCAGTGTTTCTTTGGTAGCTTGGTGGGGAAGGAAGAGGGTTCAATTCAACTGGTCATCCTGTAGGACTTGGAGGAGGGGTGGTCATAGTGGTTAGGGTGCAATGCAGTGTGTCCTGCAGGATCATCTGGTTTCTCCTTCACACATTTTCTTTAGCTTCAGTAGTTTTTAGTAGTGGGGAAACTGTAGGCTGAAATTGACTTTGCTCACCTTCTATCCAGAATGACTGTTGCCGTGGAAAGCGAGATGGACTCAACAGTCTTGAGAGGAAACTGAAGAGACGCCTGGACAGAGAAGGCCTCTCCAATGAGCGGTGGGATCGAGTCAAGAAAATGCGGACCCCCAAAAAGAAGAAAATCAAACTGAGCCACCCCAAGGACCTAAACAGTTTCAAGTTAGAGAGGGAGCGTAGCTATGAGTTAGTTCGCTCTGCTGAAACTCATTCCCTGCCCTCAGACACATCCTATTCCGAGCAGGAGGACTCTGAGGATGAAGATGCCATCTGTCCAGCTGTGAGCTGCCTGCAGCCAGAAGGAGATGAGGTCAGTGAGGTTTGGGCCATAGAGGACGTGCTTTCCCTTAACTCCGAAACCCTGTAAGCTAGACCTCATCTCGCTGGGTCTTTCTCTTCTGCTTGTCTGCTTTGAGCTGATCTGAATGGATTGCTCAGTCCTACCCCTACTGGTATCTCTGCTCTTAACCATCGTTCCGGGGTCTCCTCCCTTTCTTGAAGAAAACTCTTGTTCTTCCCTTTTTCCTTCTCTTGCTCCTCCAGCTTTCACCGTCCCGGCGATAAGAAGGTGGGAGGGATGCTGATGTAATGCCCTTTTGCTAACTGTCACGAGGCAGCACTGTCTTAACCCCAAAGCAGTCACAACATGAAGAATGACTTTGACTTGGTTGCTTTGGCTGGTAGGCCAGCTACACTCATGTGGCTTGGCTGGTGTGCCAGAGGTCCCAGTGGTGGGACAGTGGCCGTTAGTGGCAAACGGCCTGAATATCGTGAGGCTGGCCTGTCCGAGTTTGAATCACATTTTTCCTCTGAACACCCCATCTCCCCACTCTTTGTAACCAGGTGGACTGGGTCCAGTGTGATGGCAGCTGCAATCAGTGGTTTCATCAGGTCTGTGTTGGTGTTTCTCCAGAGATGGCAGAGAAAGAAGACTACATCTGTGTGCGCTGTACTGGGAAGGACGCACCAAGCCGAAAGTAAAAACAAAACAAACACCCCACTTAACGTAATTCAGGACTCCACCCAAGATGATTTCCTCAAATCTCAGCAGAGCTACAGGACTGGTATTCAAGCCAGCCTGTACACGGTGCTATTTCTATTCCTTATGGGATCATTTTTCCAGAACTCTTTGAAAAAAAGAAAAAACAACGAAAAAAAATTTTTGACACTTTTTGTATTTTTTTCCTTAAAAGCTGTTTGTGGTTGTTGAGGTTTGAAATGCTGACTGTTTTTTGCAGGGGTTTCCACCAATTTGGAAGGCATTGAAGCTTGCACCTTTTCATGTACAGCATTAAAATTGTACCTGTCTGGGATTTACCGGCTTAAGAGTCCAACTCAGTTTCAGTGCCCAGAAGGGGCACCAGAAATTCCAGTAAATCCTCAATTGAGGAATCTTTCCCTTGTTTACTCTGTTACCACATTGGGGAATTTTAAGTTTTCCACTTTTGGAGTTTTTGTTTGTTTCTTTCTTTATTCACTTTTCTTTTTTTTTTCTGGTAGACTAGGTTTATTTATCTGAGCAATAACTTCTATGTTGGTTTCAGTGGCTGGAATTAAAACAAAACAAAACAAACTTCTGAACAGTGTGTTGGTGCTTTAGCATTTGGTTGATGTACAGAACGCAAATGTCTAGTTTCTAGTGTCACTGATGAACTAGTGATGTAGAAAAGAGACTGCTCTGTAAGTAAATGCCACAGCTGTATTTTGGCATCCTCCCTGCCCATTCCTTCCCTCCTGATTTTTTGGTAGCTTGTATCAAATGTTGCAGTTTATATTGTGGAATAAATCCTTGGTCCTACTATAACACTAAATGCTGGTTATTTAGAGCCATTAGATTACACCTTCTTCTGCTCCTCCAGCTTGTGGGCTTGCAGAACCAGAAGGACTTGCTTTGGCTTCTGTCCACCCAAGCTACAGTCGCAGTGAATGCTAGCCTGCAAACAGCATGAGGGGATTCTTGTTTTGTAGTCTACCCTTTCAGGTGGGCTGTATGACTCCAGGCCATCCTAGTAAAGAACCCCTGGGTCTTCAAAGACTATAACTTGCCCCTAAAGCTATGCTCTTCTTAAATAGGCTCTTTCAGAAGGTTGGTGAGTCACTCCACTGCTCAAGTCAGATCTCCTTGTGGAAACAGCATCTTCACTGTATTTCACTTGACAGGGAAAGTTGGTGTAGGGTTAGGAGGCTGGAAGGAGATCAAAGGAAGACTCATCTGCATGGATAGTAATGGTTTAGCATATGAGTTGGGGGAAACTTTTGAACACCCAGGCTTTGCCTTTCTGGTTTCTTTTCCTGTCTCTAACTCTCGGTTTCGTCCCTGGTTGTGGAGAGCTCATTGCTGTTTTCCTCCCTTTTCTTTTTAAAGGGATCTGTTCTGCAGTGGAGAGGCATCTGGTGAACAGAACAGACTCTTTTCCTATTTTGTTGGTAACGTTTGTTTTCCCCACATTCTCTAGCCATAAACCCAAAGGTGGGTAGAACAAGTGGGTCTTTAATAAAATAAAACAGCAAAAACAACAAAAAGCAGTTTGTGATGTAGCAGAGATTTAAATGTACTATCCCCTTTTATGCAATTTAAATAATTAAATCTCTTTAAGAATGACTCCTAGTCGTCTGCAGTTTTCCTGCAGTTGTTGTGATGTCTTATCCTTGTCTGATGAGGGTTCTGGGGCCAACAGAAAGAATAGTCTCCAGTGCACAATCTGGAATAATAGTAATTTGGCCTTTTTAGTATTCAGATTCTCTCCCCCACCCCCTGACATGGGAACAGAATACCAACTGTTTGAGTCTTTGCACTGAGAAAACAAGCTTTTAAGAGGATACCTCTGAGGCTAAGGTTATGGCTCAGTAGTAGAGCTTTTGCCTGACATGTTCAAGCCTTGGGCATCCATTCCTGGCACTGCAAGAAAAGTAGGGAGGCACTGCTGCTAAAGCGAAGCTTTTGCCTTTGGAGAGCTCTAGTATAAACACTTGTCTAGCATAGATGCCATGCCAACCGAGCCCCACTCATTCTTCTTCTCACCTGTAGGATGTGCTCAGTCCCTGACAATAGCAGCTTTGATGACGCAGCATCTCTGTGTCCTGAGCGAGGGGAAAGGCAGGCACGTGTACATTTGAACCACCCTGCCTAGGTGAGAACCACTCTTTTCTCACGTGCTGATGCTGAAGTGAGTGTCATTGCCCAAGAGTATACTGCTAGTAACTGATGAAGCCTGGGGTTTTCCTTTGGTTTTCCTGGTGTTCCTCCTACCTCGTGCACTGTCAAACACTGCAGATGAACACCATGCTACATTTGCCGTCCAGTCTCTGCCTTCTCTTGTGTATCTAGCATGACTACAGACCAGTGTTTAAAAACCGTGTTCACTGTGTGTATCTGTGAAGCTGGCCTGGACCCTAGACAGCCTCAGAACTTGGAAGGGAGGAAGATGAAATACACAGGAATTGTCACTTGAGCTCCCTAAGTAGGGAGAGGAGGGCCTGGGAGGTAGAGCCCCAGCCTGAGGGCAGGTAAGTGTGGGGAACCGAACCTCACAGGCTGTCTAAGGGGCATGAGTGACTGGTGGCGGTGCTTCCAGAGCAGATCCTGGGGATTTCTTACAGAGTATAAAGGGCTTGCTTGTATAAAGCCTCTGCCCTGGAGAAAGAGTGTGTAATTTGGACTAGTTGTAAAAAGAGGTTTCCTTTTTTCTGGGTGGTGGTGATGGTGGTTGTTAGGATCAAACCCACAGCCTTGCTTCTGCTGAGAAGCACTCTTACCTCTGAACTGCATCCTGTGCCGCAGGTTCATTGCAGGCTTCCAGGAAGTGGGGCTTATTCTTCTATCTCGAGTAACCTAAAGCAGAGATGCCACTTGTGGTGGAGGTCAGTGCAAACACAAGCTTCCCTCTGTTCTGCCATATAGAGCTGAAGAAAGTGAGATGTAAAGCTCTTGAAGCTTTGGGCCTTCTATTTTGCCAGAAGTCTCTGAGATTCATGTAATTTGCTGTTACCCCCACCCTAAAAAACCACGTGGTATCAGTGCAAGCTTGAGAACAGAGTAGCTTTCTACCCAGAAGGGGCTGAACCTTGGCTTCTCTTTCTGTCTGTCGGTGCCATACCCGGAAGGCCCTCTTGTAGGGGATTTCTGCCTCCCTCCCCACCCCCATTATAATTTGAATGGATTTTGCCAGTCCATTAAGTGCCATTTCTGGCTTGGAGCAAGCCTTGGTTAGTAGTTAGTGCACATGGGCATTTTTCTGGGCCCAATTCTACCTGGGTTTCTCACCATATATAATGCAGACTGAAGTGGGTTACAGTGTTTTTCACCTCTGACTGGAGATAGAATTGGATAGCAGGTACTTGAAGAATCTTTGCCTGTTGCAAAGTGTTAAGCCAGAGCTGGTCATCCAGTGAGAGATGCTAGTCTGTGTGAGGTGCCAGCCTATTTAAAAATGGTTTTTGATCTCCATATGTTGCTGAAAACTGAGTCACCTTGTGATAAAATGTTTCCTGTCTGGAAGAAGAGCCAAGGAAAGCAATGAAGATCTCACTGCAGCCTTTATTGACCTCCATTTGCAGGTCAAGGTCCTTCCTCAATTTGTAACTCTGACGCACCGGTGTACAGCTTCACTTCAGAAGGCCCTCCAACCCCCCCATGTGGCTCTTTCAAGCCTCTCAACTTTTTCTGAGCGCTTTTATGTTTAACAACCTGTAATAGAAATGTTACTGAAAATCTGCCTAAACAACAAAAAAACTGTATAAAGCAATGTTGTAAATCCATTTTTAAGGTGTAAAAAATGAATTTGTAAAGTATATTTCACTTTTTCCCAATTTATGTGAACAAATTCTTATGATTAAGTACTGCTTACATAGGATGCACCTTTACATTTCCATCAGTATAAACGGAACATGTAAAGTCAGCCGACAACAGAACAGATACTCTGCCTCCCTGCTTTGGTTCTGGGTTGACTGCACAAGGATGAAGGGCTGCAATCTGGTGAGTTTGGGTGTGCTAATTTTCAGGATGACCTGCAGACTTTTGGTGGAGGAATGGACTGGTGAGTGGAGGCTGAAGGAGTATTCTTTGTGCTTTCTCTTCTATGGGAGCATAAAGAAATTAAAATCGCCTTTTAAAATTTGCTTTTCTGAAGAAACAAGTTATTTGCTCAATCTAAAAATGGGCCAAACATTGTTCCTGGCAAAATCAACTGGCCAGAATTTGAGGAGAACATTCTCAAGCACTCCCTCCAGCCTGCACCTTGCCCGCACTCTCTTCTCCTGACTGTGATACTGGTGTGAACACACAAGTTCCCTTGTGTGTGTGATTGGGACAAGTGGTTTAACAGTCAAAAAGTTAAAGGATGAGAAACATAATTAACTTTTTTTATTTTTTGAGACTCTGTTGCCCAGCACGGCCTGGCCTCCAACTCATAATCTTCCGCTTTGGCTTCCCTGGTAGCTGGGATTAGAGGCATGTACCACAACACCCAGCCTCATATATATAATTTTTAACCTACATAAATAATAAACAGGTATACTCATTAACCTCTAAACTCTAAAATTGAGTTCTGGACTTGAGAGCCTGAGAAGGCTACAAGTGCTCAGCGGTCCAAGACTGTGAGCATATTCTACAGAGGAGTAGAAGTAGAGTTTAGCCAGTCTAAGTTAAGAGTTATCTACTACCACTTTTCAGTTAGAAGTCTTAGAGAACTCTTAAATTCCCAGGAGACAGCTGTTATTAAAAATGAGGCCTAGGGGCTAGGGTAGTGGCTTATAGGCCACTTAACATGAACAAGGCCCTGGGTTCCATCCCCTATGCTGGGGAAAAAGAAAGAAAATGCTTTGAAACTGCCCTGATCTATTAGTTATGGCACACTTGGAATTGTTTTCTATCAGTGCTAATTTAATTGATCACCTCTCTTGGTCAGTTCCTTAGGATTAGGCTGCAGGGTGTAAATAACAAATAGTCCTGCTTTGCAGGTGTGAAAGCTAAAGAGATTAACTTGCCCAAGCCTGTCCTTGGACAAGGAGAGGTGGACTTTGGGGATCTAATGAGACTGATTTGAACATGAACTTTATTCTAAGGAAGAACCTATTGCTCTTGTTTATTTTGCTCATTCCTTGCCCAGGACATTCTATAGGTTTCAAAGAACCAAGAATATTGGCCCTGAGGTTGGTGAGCCTGCTTCATCTCTGTCCCTTGCGCCCATCTTGCAGGGCAGATGTGATCTAGGGCTTTATGTCTAGTCATTATTTTTGTGGTCCTGGTTGGGAAGTGCTTTTATTTTTTAAAAACACCTCATAATCTAGCAGCCATGTTTAGCCTGCTGGCCACCCGCAGCAGGCAAAATGCATCAGCGATCAGTTTCCTTTCCCTACTGAGGCTGAGGACACATGGTAATGTGGTATCTTCCATAACTACCTCTGTATCCTTCACCAGTTTTGCCAGAGGAAGCAGGCTCTGGGCACAAGCCTCTGAGCTCTGCCTTCTCATGTAAGATTAGAAGAAGCCATGATGGTCTGTGTCCTCCCCTGCACCCCTCACTCATGGTTCCACTTCAAGGAAACATAATTTAAGTAGGACTTTTCGTTCTTTTTTAGGGGGAGGTAGTACTGGGGTTCGAACCAAGGAACATCACACTGAACTGCATCCCAAACCTCTTTTTAATTTTTGAGACAGGGTCCCCATAAGTTGCCTAGACAGAAATTCCATTTTTGATCCTCCACCCTCAGCCTACCAGAGTGCTGGGATTACAGGCATGGTATATATCACTGCACCCAGCTTAAGTAGGACTTCTTACTGAATAAAGGGAAAGCAGCATCTAGAAAGGAGGATTTGAAGAAGGATAGGGGAGTATGTCTAGAAAAGTATGTCTAGAAAAGTCAGCACTCTTACTTCGCAGGGATTTGTTTAAAAGATGTGAGCCACTACTGGACTTCAGGTAAGCCTGGCTGCCACTCCACGCTTGGCCACTAGATAGCGCCATTGGGTGTCCTTAAGTGCCATGGATCCCATGAAATTTGACATAGGTTCATCCTGTCAGGTTGGCCTAAACAAATTACAGTGACTTTAGGTAATCTTCAGTAAGCTTATTAAGAGCTTTAAGACTCCAGCACTTTCTAGCAAAAACAAATCTTTCGATCTTTGTACATCACCTTCCCCAAAATTTGACCTTCAAATAGGCCTATTTACTGATCCAAGGGAGAGCGGAAAGGATAGTTGTCTTGTTGCAGGGATGACTACAGGGAAAGGCTGCTCCTGGCTGGGGAGACCTGAGGGTTGTCGACTGAAAACCTCACTGTTAATCCCCCATGGAGAAGGGTTGAGGGTGGAACTGGCACTTAACTACTGTGGCTTTCTGCAGGTCCAGAATGCCTGTGTCCTGAGGAGAAGGCAGGAAGTGGTTATGTTGTCTTGCTAGGTGACCTGAGCACTGAGGAGGCAGCGAGGAAGGAAATGTGACTAGAAGTGGAGTAAGGGCAGAGCTTGTAGGCAGTAGCTGAGCTAGGCCCCCAGCGCATGTCCTTTACATCTTGTCCTTTATGCTTTCCTACTGTACTGGGGCCGCTGCCACATCGCCAAATTGCATAAACACTTCCATAGCACTACCTACCAAATACGTTCTTGGGGCCTTACCTATATTATTTAACCCTCCTCACACTTAAAAGGTAGTACTTCCCTATGGGTAAGGATGCCATTTTGATGCAAAATTGTGCCCTTATTAGCCTTAGAGTTTGAAATGAGGAATGTGTCTGTTTCTTCTTCCATATCTGCCAGACCCTTGGAGGAAGGACTCAAGGTTCTCAAAGGAAAGGATATGGCCAAAGCTAATAATTTCTTACCCAGGAGGACAGTGGCCCATTTCCTAGTTTGAACTAATGGCAATCAGTTCCTTTCTTGCTTCTGTATTAATCTCCTAATGCACTGAAACCATGTGGGATGACATACTGGAGGAGAGGAGTGGGCTTTTTCCAGATCCAGGACAAGCTACTAGGAACTTCTAATAAGCAACAGAAGAGGGCAGCAGAGGACCAGGCTTGGCCTGCTTTCCCCTTTCGGCCCCCAGAGCTGGGGTGGGCCTACAGGAGGGGAAACCTGGGTAGAAAGACTTGGATACCCAAAGTCACTCTCTTTTCCTTTGCCTCTCTGTGATCTCTTCTGCAATATTGAACACCTCAGTTCACCATCTAAGTTGCTCGCTCTTTGGGCGGGAGGAGATTGAAAACTGAAGATTAGGCCAGGCATGTTGACACATGCCTGTGATCCCAGGTGCTCAGGAGGCTGTGGGAGGAGGAGCAAAAGACTTGAGCCCGGAATGTCTCAAAGTTTTTGTTTTTTTTTTTTAATGAAAATAAAAAGGTCTGGGGGTTTAGCTCAGTGCTCCCTGGTTTCCATTCCCAGTACTGGGGTGAGGGTGGGTGTGACCTAAAGATTGGGCTTTGGATTCATGTTCTACAAATAGATTGATAGAAGCCAGTTCTTCAGCTAGTGTTGATCCAAGTGTGTGTCCAGCATATCGAGAGCCTCTATAGTCTCAGCCCTGCGTAAGATTGTATAGATCCACAGAGCAAAGAGCATGAGCACTGTATGCAAGGAGCTCAGGGTTTGTAGCAGAGGAAGACTATGCAGACATCTTCCTGTTTGTTGCTCTACTGGGCGTGCATAACTAGTGGAACCAGAGAAGAAAGACCAAGGCTTCAGAAGGGTGAAAGTCTGAAGTGACACATGAACTAGGTCATTGGCAAACTGGCCAGGTGGCCTTGCTGAGGATGGGGACCTGGCACACTTAAAATAAGACTGGTGTACAAGATCCCACGGACACTTTGTCCTTACCTGTTCCTCTCCTTATAAGTTTAGTGGGGTTTTTTTTTCCCAGAGTTTTAAAATTAGTGTATATTTGCAATATAAAATAATTGGTCATCTTGGAGAATTGGTACATGGACATAGTACATCTTGATCGTGTAAGTTGAGTTTGACTGAAGCTCGTTTTAGTACTACCTAAGACCAGGCAGAGGCACTAACTACAAATCATTCCAGTGTAGGTGCTGTCTGACTGGGACAGGCCTTGGCTTCGTGGGGCCCGTGGATGTGGGCATCACACACTCTCCAGGGGTGTGAGTGGAGAACCAGGGAAATGGCCTTGGAAGACTGTGCTCAGCACCATCAGGGAACAAGGCACGTCTCGGGAAAGCCAAGGAAGTATTTCAAATGCTGTGGTTAACAATGGAAGTAAGTGCTAACACAGCACTTAGTATGTGCTAGGCGTATTCTGAATATCTGCATATGCCAACTCATTTAATCTTCGTGACATCTCAGGTCAGTATTATCATACCCACTTTACAGATAAGAAAGTTGGGCTTCAGAGGGAACTGAAGACTATCAGTTGGTACATAGAGGAGCCAGGATTCAAACTCAGAGCCCTTAGGAACAAAAGATGGAAGGCTTCCAGTGACTCGAGCCTGGCTCCTGAGACATGTGGCTCCCCAAAGCAATAAACCATTCTAGAAACTCTTCAGAATAACTGCTGATGCCCTTATGGACTATGCTTTTCTTTCTCCTACCCCTAGTTGGGTAAGACTTATAAAAACCTTATTTTAGAAACTGAACATCCTTTCCCTCTAAACCGGTTGGTAATTCAATCAAGTTGGAAATGTGTTTCAGCAGCCTCTTTAAGGCCCATGTATTTGCTGCCTCAGCCGGTAGGCGCACAGATCTGTGCGAGGATCCTGCCCTGCAGGGGCCTGCTGGGAGGTAGGTGGCAGCAGTACCATGATACTCGGCCCCAGCCTACGCCTCACCACCATGAACAATGTCCCCTCAGTCGGGACTGAAGCCAGGCATATTCATTGTGTTCCTGGCAAAAACAGCAAGTCAGGCCAAGAAGACCTTTAATGATGAATTACATAAACAAAAGTAGGGGGAATCACCATGTGACTGGCCTGCCTGGGAAAACGGAACTGCAGCATCAGCAGGTGTGGCCCAGGTAGGGGTGCTTCTCCAGCCAGAAGTGCTTATTAATGTGCCAAACCCAGGAAACAGACCTCACAGGCTGCAGTGCTCAGGGTCTGTGCTGCACACACACAGGGATCTGATGTCTAGAAAGAGGCCACATACCAGGCAGTGTTCTGGCAGTGGACAAAGGTGCAATGTCCTAGCTTAGAGTGTTCGATCCTCCTCCAAAGTTCCCCCAGTCAGCCTGTTGAGGATGAGGAAGTAGCCATCCTCCAGCTTCTAGACTCACCGGGTTTCCTCAAGAAAGTCACTCAACCACTGAGGCAAATGATACAGGAAATATCATTAGACTTGCTGGTCTCCTGAAGCTAGAGTAGCAGTGTGATGCCCAGCACTTACTGGGCACTTACAGAGTATCAGAGGCTCTACTGGGTCCTCACATGCCTCAGCTCAACCTCACCTCTGCACGGGAACTAACCTGCCCAAGGACTCGAGGCTTGTAAGAGGTGAGCTGAAATTCAAATCTAGAACCCAAACTGGTGAGCACTAGATTGTGTGACCTCTTTGAAGAGGTCAACAGGGCCATGGACCTTACAGGCCCTCTGCCCTAGCTCCAAATGTGAGTGGTTTTTCTAAAATGTCAATTGCTCGAGTGTCTCATGCACTTAATTCCTTACGCAATTTCTTTTGCCTCTGGAGGAAAATCCAAAGGGCTGGTCTGCAGAGTCTAGTGTGGTCTTGCCTTTGCCTCCACAGCGACCCTTACACTGTGGCCTCACAGAGTCATTTTTACTCCCTGATCACAGTGGTAGGAGTTACCTTTTGTGAAGGTTCTGTTCGCTGTTTACAGACATCATGTTATCTAATCTTCGCAACAATCCCTCAAGGGAGGTGGTGAGGTCTCCATTCAACTAATAAGGAGATTGAGACTTCCGAGAGGTTAAGACCTGTGTCCCCGGCCACAGAGTGTTCTGCCTCTGATGGTCAAGCTCTTCAATGCACACACTGTGTGTTTTCATCCCACCGTTGTGGTCTCTGCCTGGAGTGCCTTTCTCTTCACTGCCTACCCGGAGCAACCAGTGCTTTCTCTGGAGGCAGCTGGATTCCTCCACCAGGGAAGGCTGTCTTCACTTCCTAATCTTCTACCAGCTCTTGCCATGATAGCACCTTCTACTTTCTACTGGTGCACCTGTGAGTATCTCACTTCTTGCCTGGAGCAGGCTGTGAGCTCCCTGCGGTACGTAAGTGTCCCCTCCACATTGCCAGCCCTAGCAAGGCTCCCAACAGACAATACCCTAAGAGTTGGTGGTAAAAGGTCATTGACTGGAGAGACGATGGGCACAAGGAGGAATCTGAAGCTCCACATTTGCTTCTGTGGTGCACCAGCTGAGGCTGGTATCACCCTGACAGCGTCTTCCCCAGCGTCCTCTGCTGTGGCTTGTAGTGCTCCCCGCCTGCAGCTAAGGCTCACCCCAAGGGCAGTTCTGTGATACGCCCCAATTTATAGAGGGTTTTAGTGGACACTGGGATATTAAAGTGTGAGGGTTAATTATTCAGGAAGTGTCTCAACTGACTTGCTTTTCGTCTCCTTATGATGGGACGCTTCAAAGCCCGCGGTCGCCCTCTAGAAAGGAAAGATGTTGTCCTTGTGTGATTGCTAGTTCTGGGCCATTAGTTCCTCACATTCCAGGAGGAACACACTGTCCAGCACCGAGCGTCTCTTCCTCATCTGGACTTAGCAAAAAGGCCGTAAGGGAGCAGCTTGGGAGGCAGCTTAGACACTGGGCAGAACAATTCAGAACCCTTTCCTCTACCAGAGGGGTGAGAACTAAGGCTCAGTGTAAGCGGCCTGGGGCATAACACTGTGTGCTGAGTGCTCTACTGAGGAAGGAGTAATGGTCTGCTTTGCTAATTTAGATTACATTCTCTTTGATTTTAGTACATGTGCTGCCGAAGGGAGCACAAGATTACATTCTCTTTGAATCTGAGAAGGGTAAAAAATCATTTTTACTTTCAGACCAATTAGGGCATAGAAGAATGCCAAAAGATGAAGTCTTCATGATTTTCTCTAATCCCTAAGATCTGATAAAATTCTGTGGTTATTTACAATTTAGCAAATTTCTTCTATGATTCTGAAAACTTTAAGACACCTCTCTTCTTTGAGTATAAAATTAGAGATAAATAGCCCTCTGTTGTCCTTCCCATTCTGTTGCATCTAAGCATTTTATTTGAGTTGAGTGTTACTTTGTTCATTGCTCAGAGAATAATTATGGTCCACTTAATCAGCTTCTTTGGAAGAGTTGGCCTTCACCACCTGTTAGGAGACCAGGATTTTTATTTTTAATTAAAACTCAAGATTGCATGTAGATTGTATGATACTTTATTTTATCCATGTTTCATCCTCCTCCATCTGATGAGTTAATGTCTGCCATAGTGAAAGCATTTTTATGAGATCTAAAAATTAAGAGGACTCTAGTATGAATATATTAACAAATAAAATGTACATTTAGGCTTGTTATGTCTACCAAATCAGATTAGAAAAAGAAAACTCAGACTTTGACAGGAGTTGCCTGCAGGTTTTAAAAACCCGTTTACTCAATTCCAATCAGGCAGGTGTGCTGTGGAGGCCGGCTGGCCTTCGTTTGGTTAATTGTCAGGAACAATAGGAACCAATCCAGAAGAGGAAGATGGATGTGTGCAGGGGTGAGAGGGTGGGGACTTCAGTTTGCCTGCGTTTGTGGAGAGAGGGCAGGGAAGGGAGCCTGCCAGGGCTGCAGAGGTGAAGGGCCTTCTCCTGTGGGCCTTTTCTGTTTGCTCCAATAATAAACAAGTGGTGTGTTGAGAAGCTGTGTGAGCCACCCAGGTGTCACATTCAAGTGTGAGTATTAGAAGACCTGTGAGCAAGGATGGAGATAAGTGCAGTGCTTTAAGTTAGCAAAAGTGGCAGGTGAGGGAGGGCACGGGGGGGCCTTTGGTACCCCCGTGGGGGGGCTATGCTGGGCGGACTGGAGATGCCACTCTGCTCTTCTCTCTACACTTCCCAGGAAAAAACAGAGAATGAAGCTTCCCGGGGGGGCACTATTCAGTAGAAAGTGGTGAAACAATGTAATAAAGCTGGTGGATAACTGTGGATAACTCTCAGTGTTAGGTAGCTACTCAGATGGACATGGGGAGTGCACATCTATAATCCCAGCTGTAAGAGGGTGAGGTAGGAGGATTGAGAATTTGAGGCCAGCCTGGGCTGCATAGTGAGATTGTGTTTCACCCCCCCCCAAGGCAAACACTGCACCATTCATGGGTTCAAAATGGTCTTGTATGGAGGCAGAGGGATTGCCCTCGTGCCACTAGATAGATGGCGACAGCCTAAGACTATCAAGGGCTCATCATTTATAAAATTACGAATAGTTGAAAAGTAGCTAATAATAGGCTGGGTGTGGAGGGGGTGGATACCTTTTCCATTCTTTACTCTTCCAGCTCCCAGAGCCTGCGGGAATAAGCAAGAGGGATGCTGGACTCCCAATTAGGTTTATAACCCAGACACTACTGATCCTGATGAATTAAGGAGCATTAAGGCTGTAGCCAGGGACGGCACATTTTTCATTTAACCAAATTATTGCTGCACTGACTCTCCCAAAGAGTCTGGAAAGGCAGCCTGGCTCCCTCTGATCTGAGGCTCCCAGGTGTGCTTAGGAGACATTTTGGGGGCACAGTAGACAGACTTTTGATTGGTTGTGGGCAGTGGCTAACCAGTTAGCATGGGGGCTCTGGCCCCCCTCTGGCTGGCGTCCTGGAGAGCCGCACAGTCAGTATGGGCACGGGGAGGACCCAAGGGAGTAGTGCCTGTCCCCTTGGCGAAGCAAGTGCTGGCATACGCCTGGCTAGGGGTGGAGCTGGGCATCCTCCCTGAGGGTCAAGAGCGGCAGGATGACTGTCACTAGCTGTCTCATTCCTCCTAGATTCAAACGTGACTCTCCACCTCCTCTGCTGCCTTCTTCTGGCTGCTGAGGGGCTGTGGGCTGCAGTCTCATTTAGGGCTCCCCAGAGGACCCATCTCTTCTTTCCCTACAGTCGCTAAGGTTTCAGCAACCACTCGCCCCCTTTGCTTTGGAGCCAGCCCACTGGTATAGTCTATTCAACAGTCAGTGGGAAAAAAGTGCCCCCCCACTGTCTTTTCTCTCCCCCCAGCCCTGAAATCTCACTTGCTCTTTGCATCCCCTTCATTTTTTTCTCATGCAGCAAAGAAGTATCGAGGGCTGATTTCAAGCCCAGTAGGCTTTGGTACCCAGGAGAGAGGCAGAATGTTATAGTTCCATTACAAAAAAGTTGGTTCCGAAAGCGCTTAAGTGTGCAAACTGTGCAAACTGTGGCACTCCTGGTGCTCCAACTCCTGGAAGTTGGAGGCTGCGAGGGACTCTGTGGTGCACCCCCCACCCCAACTCTACCTCGCCCCTGGCAGGCCCTGGTTCCTTAGGGCGGCCTCACCTCAAGCTGAAGGTGCAATTCTTCTGTCTCCCCAGTCTCTGCCTCAACATCACCACTTGCTGTCTGGGCTCTTTGGCCCAGTACCATTCAAGGTTGTTGTCCCATCAGCAAACTGACCGTAATTCCCACCTTAGAAGGCACGCCTCATACGTTTAGCAAAAGTCTGGTCTTTAGTAGTTCCCTCCTACCTCCCTTCCCCTGCCTTCCTCTCCCTGCAGGTCCCTGTTTTCACAGGCCCAGGCACCTTTATCTTCCCCTAGGAATCTCAATTTTTCAGGCTTCGGGACCATCCCGGTGAGCGCTCTAGATAGAGATCGCCTTACTAGGGGAAGGCGGGAGGAAAGGGGTTCGGGGATCCCAAAACGGTTCTGGGGGCTCCCGAGCCCAATAATTTAGCCTCGGGCTGCAACGCGTTCCGCAGGTTGGGGAGAAGGAGCCGGCTCGGGCGCGACAGCCTACCCCTCGGGTGGGGAGGACGCAGCCCCCGACCCGCTCTTCCTGCCCCGGAGTAGCCGCGGTGACCTTGAGCGGGAGGCGGGGGCGCCGGCCCAGGGGCTGCGCCGGGCGCTCGGGTCCCGCACCGGGTCCTGCACCGGGTCCAGCCCGCCGGCCCGGCCTCCTCCCGCGCGGTCCCGCCCTCCCGCGCCGCCCGCCCGGGCTCCTCCCCGCACTGCAGCGCCCGCCGCGCTCGCCCATCGATCAGCCCCCTCCCTCCGGCGCCGCGCGCAGACTGCCGAGCTCAGCAAGTCTTGCGGCAGAGGCACTTCGCGCCGAGTTGGGGCCGGGGCGGAGCGGGGACTCCGCGCCCCGGGGACCGGACGCCGCTGCGAGCCGTGGTCGGCGCCGCGCAGCCCGCAGCCCGACGCCTGGGCACCCGGACCTCTTGTCTGCTGCGGGCCGCGCTCGGGTGAGTCTGCACCCCGCCCGCGGCGCCGACCTCCCCTCCAAAGTTTGTGCTTCCAGGCGCCGGGCAGAGGGGCCGAGGCATCGGCACCCCGGAGGTGGGCAGGGGCGGGAAGTTGGAGGCCGAGGGGGCTGGGCGCCCGCGCGTCCTTCGGGGAAGTCGGGACGTCCGAGGAGGTCGGCGTGGGGAGCCGGCTCCTCTGCGGGCTGGGGCCGGGCGGGGCCGGGGTCCTCTCGGGTCTCAGGGACGGCCGGCGTCCCCTGCCGGCTCTGCGCCCCCGCCCCGCTTTCCTGTTCCCCCGGGCGCCCCCAGCGAAGGCTCTTTTGCCCTCCCCCAAACCTCGGGGCTACCCGGCCCTGCCGTCGTGGGAGTGGGAAGGGGCCGCGGAGCTGTGGGAGCCCCAGACCTGGGTCCGAGAGGGGCTGGCGAGCAGGCGACAGGGGGCTGCCTGGAAGAGAGGGTCCAGGGGAGCAGGACGCCAGGGGCCGTAGCGCCCCTGCCTCCTCCAAATCTCATGACTCAGCACTACTGTACCTAGGACATTTGGTCCCTGCAGCAGCCCGCTACCCCGGCCGTGAACACCCCCACTTTCCTCTGGCCTCTTCCATGTACCTTTCCCACTTGCCCCCACCCAGGGCACAGGGATTTCTATTTAATTAAAAGAGGAGCTTGTCCTTTCCCATTGCACCCCTGCCCTCTGGGGGGCCCCTCTTCCTCCCCGGCCCATTCCCACATTCCACAGGTGCCTCAGCTGCCCCCAGCCCACCCTGCACCTGGGTCTGTCCCTTTGCACCCCCAGTTCCCCGCCGAGATAGAGGAGTTTGCTCTCCCCAGGGCGGCGAAGAAGCAGTGCAAGGACAGAGGCGGCGCTGGACCCCTGCAGTGGGGAGAGACTGGCTGGGCTGGGAGGCCCAGGTTAGAATGGCGAGGGCATCCGTAGTGTCCGGGGGCACCAGGAAGGTGGACTGGAGTCCGAACCCGAAAGCCTGGCGTAGGTCCTCTCTCTCTTCCCCTGTTGTGACCGCCCAGAGGGGACATTTTGGAGTGTAATCGATTGTCCTCAAGCCACTCTCTCCACTCTGGCTAACCTGGCCACTTCATCACAGGGAGTGATAATGAGGACAAGGCGGCCCTTAGTCCTTCCAGCCATCTCCCCCTGCTTAGTCCAGGTCCAGCGTTCAGGCTGCTGGAAACATCTCTGGTCAGCAGAGGCACTTGGAAAACAGCAGAAATAGCCCTGCCGGATGCCCCTGAGGCTGAGTCAGAGGGGCAGGTGGGAGGGGGCAGGCTGCTGTGATGCAGTGGGACGTGCCTGGTGTCCTGGTGGCAAGCAGTGACCTGGCGGGCACTGCAAACTGCAGTGTGGGTCAGGGCCCCAGGGGGTGAGTCAGCGTCAGGGGTCCATGCCAGGCACCCTGTGGTCCAGCCTGGGCATCCAGCCACAGTCCCCTCCTCGTGCCCCTGGGGAATGGCGAGTGCCCACTGACCCCTCTACTCCTGGGCTTCTCACCCTCTGTGTGCCAGGTCTCTGCTCTGCTTGGCTCCATACACAGCTGGGCCTCATCCTCTAGTATCCCTGGAAACCTCTTGGGCTTAATCCTCACCCCCTTGGCCGAGCACCTGGCCCAGGGAGCTAGCGCTTTGGGGAATAGGGCAGAGTGAGGCTGGGATAGGTGTTGCGATGACGGCCTCACCTAGACTTGGCCCCAGTCCCTGGCCGAGCGGAGACCGCCACTCTGCTGTGAGTCACAAGCTTTCCCCAGTCAGCCTGGGGTCTTTTCTTGGGGGATGGGGATTCATTCAAGTATATTTCTTCCTTCAGCTTTGGGGCCTGACATCCCCAGAGGAGCAGGGAAGGAAAAAGGTGTTGGTGTTTGTGTAGACAGTGCCCTTTCCCATGGAGGAGTCTGACTGGCTTCACCTGTGACTGGAGTTGGTTTTTATCCGTGGACAAAGCGTGTACCTGGTGAGAGATCTGGCAGGGCCCGAGAAGCCCTCTCTGGAGCTGACTTGAGTTGCAGCTGGAGCTCATTCTAGCCTTTTCACCCTGGGGCAGGTTCAGGGCAGGTGCAAGGAGGCCTCTCTTCCCTGCCGGCTGGCCACCCCCTACTCCCCGGCTTGACCTTGAATAGCTGCTGCTTGATCTTTGTCCTGTCCTGGCTGGGCCTCCTCTTCTTCCCTGCCTGTGCAGCTCTGCAGACGGACAGAGGGTAGAGGGGCAGCAGGGTCCAGGAGGGACCAGTAGGATGGGGGCAGGCTGGGCTCTGTAGGCTGGAAGAATCGCGTGCTGTTCCCTTCCCTGCACCGGTGAGGGAAGGCTGTGGCTGAGGAGAAATGTGCCTCACCTGGCTTTGGGATTTGCTGCCCGGACTTTCCTGATCTAGACAGGTTCTAGCTGACGGTGGGTTTGCTTGTTTTGAGTGCAGGGTGATGACACTGAGGAGCTGGAAGGGCCAGACAGAGGGAGCCACAGAGGGTTCTCACAGGGGCGGTTAAGATGGTAAGCTGCAGAGGAGCGAAGCCAGGAGCCAGGCAGGCCTGGGTTCAAGTCCCTAGGCTACTACTGTGGTGTGTGTAAACTTATTCATTCCTACAACAAGGATTTTACTGGTGAGGACCTACTGTGTGTCACTGTTGTCGGCAGTGTGGATGCAGCAGGACAAAAATCACCACCATTCTGGGTTTTGTGTCCTTGTGGGCCTGGGCCAGTGACTTAATCACTCAGATCACCAGTTTCCACATTTATTTACCTATTTCCTCTTCCTTCTCCTCCTTTTTCTTCCTCCTCCTCTTGTGCTGAGGATTGAACCCAGGGAGTGCTGACGTACATCCCCAGCCCCTTTTAAAATTTTGAGGTAGGATCTCACTAAGTTGCCCAGGCTGTTCTTGATCCTCCTACCTCAGCTTCCTGAGTAGCTGGGTTTGCAGGCTCGTGCCACCAGGCCCAGCTCATACACTTTTCCTAAGAGGCAGTGCGATGCCTGCAGACACATGTCTGGGTTCCCCTGGATTCTGCTGCTTGTTCTGACCTTGGGCAAGTTAGCCTGTTCCAGCCAGTTTCCAATGGTACATGCATGATTGTCCCGTCAGGCAACTTGTACCACTGGTAGTATAAATGGGTCTAATCACTTTTATTGGTCTTTTTTTACTAATAAAATTAATAAAAAGCTGCTCGATGGGACAGTCATGCATGTACCACTGGTGGTTCAAACTGCCCAGCAGCAAGACCCCATCATGAATGTGTTAATCAAACTCTGATTCTCAGTCTTTCATCTGTGGAATGGAGCGAAAGCTCCTATCTATGACACAGATTGCTTTGGTGAGGATTAAATTCCTGCGAAGTGTTAGAATAGTGCCTAGTGCAGGTGAGAGCCTTGGGATCATTTTTCCATCATTATGTTGCCTGTATGCTCCTTGCTGCTGTTTTCTTGCCCACACACAGAGCTCTCTCTTGGGTCCTCTGGCTGGAGGAGACTTTTCCACCTCTGTTAGTCTTGACCCAAGGGAAGGGGCTGTTGTAACTGCCCTGGTGGCCACTCCAGTATTTCATCCCTCCACCTTTCAGGTGGTTATTATTTATGCCTCATGAGCTATTTCTTGCTGAACATTAATTTTTGCGAAGGATTTGTCCTGGCAACTCTTCATTTGCATGCCTATAATAGACAGTTCAAAGAAGTAGAGTGAAGGGTAAATTGGGATCCAGGCCCAGCTGGCTGCTGCTCCCCTAGAGGCTGCTCTGAGATTAAACACCAACTGGGGCTCCCCAATCAAAGGTGAGCAAGGGCTGATAGTGCAGCTTCTTCCCCGGGCAATTTCCAGATGAGGATGGAGTCCCCCACCTGACCCAACAACTGGGCTGAGGAGCCTGGATTCTGGAGGCCCCTTCCAGACCTTGTCCACTTAAAGTAGGATACGAGCTGTGGGGCCCCTTAAGATGGCCACTGATAGCAGGGCATGGTGGTGGGTGCCTGAAATCTTGGCATTCTCAGAGGCCGAGGCAGAAGGATCTCAAGTTTGAAGCCAGCCTGGGTAATTCAGTGAGACTCTGTCTCAGGAAAGGTCTGGGGCTGTATCTCAGTAGCAGAGCACCCCTGTGTTGGATCTTCAGTACTGGGGAGTTGCAGAGGAGGGCAAAGCCAGTGTGGGCCGTGCATGGCAGGCGAGACTCAGACCCCTTTGCCTTACCTCCTGCCTTCTGACCACCCAATCCACGTTCTAGCCAATCAGAAAGGGCAATCATAGCTCTTGTCCCTGCAGCCCTCAGCGCCACCGAGGACTCTGGGTCAGCCCTCACTGTCCCTGTTGTGCAGTGGGGATGCGAAGGCCCAAATAAGTGATATGATTGTTCAAAGTCGCTAGATCATGGTCCTTTGGGGGAAGAGTAGCTGATTATACACAGGAATTTTCCCTTTCTGCGCTCTCTGTTCTCTAACCAGCTCTACCTGTAGCATGGCCCAAAGAATGTGCTCTCAGAGGCCCCCGGGGGTGTTGTGTACGCAAGGAGACTGCATGACTGCGATCAGTCCACAGACTTTTTAGAATCAGGCATTGATCCTTGGAGAAATCAAAGGAGCCCCTGGCTCCCTGGTGTGGGGTTCCCTCGGGCCTCTCCTTGCATCTTCTTCTCAAGCATCTGCCCTGATGGAGTGGGGAGAAGCGAGGTGCCTAGCCCAGAGGGAACAGTGAGGTGCCTGGCTGAATCCGAACCTGCTCAGCCTCCGCAGCCTTCTTTGTACTGGGGACGGCTGCTTCCGGAAGCCGGCAGCAGTGAGTGCGCATGCGTGCACCTGGCTGTGCGACACGTGTGTTAGGGGTGATGGGGATGGGCTGGGGAGAGGGGGCTCCTTCATATCTGCTTGTCCTTCAGAGTCCCGGCGTGAGGAGTCAGACCCTGTGGGACTCATAGCCCCAAATCCAACCTTGCATGCAGGGGCAGCTAGGGTCCCCACGCCCTGTTCCTTCCTGATTTCCTGCCATCCTCTTCCTTGTTTTCTTCTGATTTCCATTCAGCTGGACTTGGCACTGCTCTGTGAAAGGCACTGGGGCTATAAAGAGAGCTCAAAGTAACCGTGGTCCCCTATTGCTTGGAGCTCCCCAAGAGCAAGGCGTGGGGTTCCTTCTCTCCTGGTGCTCTTCTACCCCCACACCCAGAGGGAGCATTTGTGATAGCCAGTGTGGGGTGGCAGGGCTCCCAGCTGCTCCCCGAGCCTCCCTGCCTTACCCCTTCGTGGACTCTGATGCCCTAGGGGATCATCACTGGGTGGTGGGCCCTGGGGAGGATGGTGACTGAGTGGAGCCCAGCAGCTGCCCTGAGGTATTGGTAAGGACAAGGAACTGCAAGTGGGGCAGGAAGCCCTTGGGCCCTGGAGCACCCTTGCAGGGCTTCCCATAACTGGGCTGATGTGGTGGCTCTGGAATGTAGCAATCAGAGGCGGAATTTACCCATTACTAGTCCATGTATCTTCATATTGAGCATGAGTGGTTATAACTATGAGCATGGCATGAGGGAGACGGGAAATACAAATGAATGAAGAAACGGCACGAGAGGGCCCAAAGCCCAAGGAGGGACTGAGAGGAGCTTAACCCCCCCCCACCCCAAGCAGGCTGAGCAAATAACTCGGAGGTGACATGAGGGTGGGCAAGGCCAGCAGCCCATTGGGTCTGTAAGACATGACCAAGGCAGAAGCACCCAGGCTCACTCTGGGCCTTCTTTTTCAAAAACACTTCTAATCTCAGAGTGTGACATTTCAATACAAATATACAATGTGTAATGATCAAATCAGGATAATTAGCATATCTGTCACCTCAGACATCTATAATTTCTTCGTGCTGGCTATCTTAAGATCCTCTCCTACCACAGGCCTTCTCCACGTTTCTTCAGCATGGGTTGCTTGGCACAGGTGGAGAGAGTGGTAACAGAAGGCACAAAGGGGCGGCTGCCTCAGAGAAGGGCAACCTAGAGAGAGATTGATTGACTGATTGATTGATTATAACCACTGCAGCAGTGTATATATGCACGTGTGTGTGTGAGAGGAGAGACTGGGTAACCCTTTGCTGTACCTAGTCCCTCCCTCCCTTTGGCTCTTTTCTCTTTCTTTTTTTTTTTTATTTCCCCTCTTCATTTCTACTCATAGGTTCAATTTCTTCTGAAGTCAAGTGAGGCAGTATAAGTTATAGCAAGGCCAAGCTGGGCAGGGATACCTGTGGGGTCCGTGGCTTCAGGGAAAGTGCCTGTTTGTCTCCCTGCAGAGCAGATGTGGCTTCCCCAAGGTCACTCAGCACTCTGGGCCCCAAGGACACTCCAGACAGCTCCTAGTCCCCAAACGCTGGAAGTGTGAGAGAAATCTCTTTTCCTCACCATGGATTCTGGCCTGAACTAATGATCCAGATATGCTGGGCCTGTGCTTCCTGTTCTGAAAAGCAAGTATAGAAAGAGCTTTTATGCATTTGCGGGAAGGAAGTCCTGTTGATGAGTGACCTTGCCTTCTCTGGCTGTGCTTAAGCTTCCCGGGGAGGAGGAGAACCAGGAAAGGTGCCCGACTGAGGGTAGCAGGGGTCTCTGAGGGCCATTTCTTTCCTCTTATATGTATTTGGAGAAAAGCATATTTAACACACAGTCCTGTCCATCCTCTTCAGGGCTTTCTGGTTCCCCACTGTTACTGTCAACCATGGATCCCTCCTTGTGCAACTTAGATGGACCAAAGTGCCAGGCCCGATGATGGGATCTGAGGCCAGGTCCCGAGAGGGATGGAGACCTGCAGGAGGGGAGAAGGATCATCCAGCCGCAGCTCAGGGGTACAGGTGGGCTGCACAAGTGCCTACTGGTTAGTTCTGTAGGGTCCTACAGGGAAGCTGACTTGGGACTGAAACCCAGCCTCGCTGGGATGGGAGCTGGGATGCTGGCGGTAAAACCCCAGGAAGCTCGAGGGCGCCGTGTGGCTAGGATTGGAGTCAGCTGGACACACGGACTTAATTGGAGCGGGGAGGGCTCCTCCCTGAATGAGTCTCCCATGAGAAGGAAAAAAGGCGTCACTTTAATAAGGCTGCCCTGGTTCCAAATCAATCCTGGCGTTGCAGGAGGCAAAGGGGAAATACAGCTAAGAAATTGGATTAGCGCTTTGATGCTGGGAACTGTGCTGGCTATGGCGGGAGGGAGGGCCAGAGGACTGAGCCAGTGGTGGGCAGCCCAGTGCCCAGGGGCTAAGGCTTCCGGAGAGGCCTGGTCCTCAGCCCTGTCAGCTCTCCTGCGGTGGAGGGGCAGCAGGTACCTAGAGGTAGACAGTAGTAGGAGCTGAGACCCTCACCACTGTGAGGCTGGGAGACGTCCTTGGACATCCCCAGGAGTAGATGGCGAGCTCCCCAAGCCCCGGGAGGTGACGTGACAGGAAGGGGGAAGGATGCCTGACATCCGCAGGTCCAGCCCCACAGACGTGTGTTCGCAGGGCACACCCAAGAGAACACGTGTAGCTGGGAGTTGGTGGCCTAGGTTTAACCCTAAAACAGGACTGCCGCTTCCTGCCTGTGTGTCCCTGGGCAGGTGACTTCAACCTTCTGGGCCTCAGGGTCCCGCTCTGAGAGTGGAGCTAACAACACACCGGATGGTGATCCTCGTAAAGATTACACAAGATGTCCATGACAGGTGTGGTCTACGGATTCCTGCGAGTCCTCAAGAATTCTTCAGAGGGATCTCTAAGGTCAAAGTAATTGTCTTAATAAGACTACAGTTGTTGCCATTTTGCATTTGACACTGGTGGTACTAAAGCAGTGGTAGGCGAAACAGTCGATACCTTGCTGGCATGATCAGCTGGCACCAAACTGCCCCAGTCACCATATTTTCCCCACACCTGCTAAACAAATCAGCAAATAAGGACGTGTCCACTTCGGAATGTCTTCGACGGAGTAGCAAAGATTATGACTTTATTAAATCCTTTTTTTTGGGGGGGGTGCTGGGGATCAAACTTAGGGTCTTGTGCTTGCAAGGCAAGCACTCTAACCACTGAGCTAAATCCCCAGCCCCGACTTTATTAAATCTTGACTCTGGACTTCACATCTTTTTACAATTCCCTCTGCTGAGACGTATGCATAAAACACGTCTGCATACTGAAATACAATCTCTCAAAAACTAAAATCGAGGAAACTCTACCACCAAACACCCTTGCATTTGAGTTGCAAGCCGAACTAGCTGAGTCTTTCCTGGAGGACGATTTTTACTGGGGAAAATGACCGATGAGCTGCGGTTTTTCAGCCTCGGGTGTGGAGCATGGATTTCTGAAAAAATGAGTCAAGAGACTTGCTTCAGGGAAAAGAACTGACAGTGTTTGTACCTGTGTTGAAACGCAAGTTTTCAAGCCTTAATGAGGATCTTGGAAAACTCATTTCTGTTCCTGTGGAGAAGACTGTCCTGATCAGATCAGTCAGATTATTCATGGACGTGACTTGTTGGTGTTACTTGGGGAATACTGTCAATATCTGGAAAACCTGAACAACCGAGAAGACCAGTATCTTCAATATGACAGATGCACGATGTTATAAAATCGCACTCGACACCGAAATATCCATTCCAAGCTCAAGGTTTAACTTTTACAAAACTACCCCATGTTGAATTTTAGTATCATATCAAAGGGTATCCACAGCGATCTGAAAAGTGTTTATTAGCTACTCCTGCCAGGTATAGTGGTGGGTGCCTGCAACCCCAGTGATTTGGGAAGCTGAGGCAGGAGGATTGAGGCAAGTCTGGGCAACTTAGTGAGACTTTATTTTAAAATAAAAACTTAAAAAAGGGCTGGGGATGTAGCTCGGTGGTAGATTGCTTGCCTAGCATGCATGCATGAAGCCCTGGGTTCAATTCCCAGTATGGAGTTAGTGGGGGATACTTCTTTCTCCTCTTTCTAGCAACACTTCTGTGTGGAATATTTTTCCTACTTCAGTCAAAGCAATTTACTGTGACAGACTGAACATGGAGCCTGAGAGAAGCTTCTGGTAAACCAGACATGACAGAGCTTTGCACAGGTGTAAGATGAGATTTTCTCACTAGATAAAACTTCTGCTAGATTTTTTTTTGTCTTGAACAGTGTAATTACTTTTTATTGAAATATGTTAGCACGTAATCACTTTATTTTTTTTTTAAGCAAATAACATAGAAACCTTCAGTTTTGGTTTCTAATAGGGTAAATATTGGTAACTATAATCCACACAAGTTTATACGCTTGTGGGTTCACTCGATGGATCTTCAGACCAGGAGGTTTGAGAACCCGCGTCCCCAGTGGGGCCCCGCTGGGGCCTGGCACACAGTGAGTGCTTTCCTTGGAGTTGGGAGAGAGAGGGGTCCAAGGAGAGTCCACTTCTCCCTAACCCTTGTCTTCGCCAGAGTCTGCCTTCACCTGCCTTGCATAAAGGGGTTCTTAATATTGGGGGTTCATGTAAGTGTCTGTTTAAAGAAATGGGAGTGAGGTGGTTTTTCTGTTTGTTTGATTTTTGTGCTGGGGATCGAACTCAGGGCCTTGTGCTTTCGAGGCAAGCGTCCTATCACTGGAGCTAAATCCCCAACCCCGGGGATTAAGGTTTTTAAAAAGATATTAACACTCTGTAGTTCAAGCATTTTTTAAAAGGACAAAGCTCAGAAAGGTTAAGTGATTTCTCCTAAAATCCATGGAGAGTAATGGGCTCAGCAAGGCTTAGGTAGAACCAAGACAGGAGATGCCTCCATGGCTGCAGAGTGTCTCGGCCCACAGAGCCCAGCACTGCACAGGGGGGGACGCAGAGAATGGGCATCACTATCTCATTCTACCTTTGTAACAAGCCCAAGATCTATACAGGTAAAGTTTATAGATCATGATATCACCTGCTTAAAATGTACAATTCCATGATTTTAATAAATTTATAGCTCTGAGGAACCATAACTACAATCCAGTTTTAGAGCATGTGGTATTTCAAATCCATTTACAGAGAGAAACAGTGAGTCTCAGAAAGGTAAAATAAATGTCCAGGAGGTTAGCCCACTAGCAGATGATGGAATAGAAATCTGGATTCAAGTTTGTCTGTCCCCCAGTGCTATCTATACTCCCTCCCATGGCAACGAAGAGGGTCAGGCCATCCATTTCTGGGTGACCATGGACAAACGCTCCCAGCAGGCCTGTGTCACAGGACTGTGCCTAGATCTGATCATGTGCAGTTGGGCATGGGCACTGCCCACATAATTGTGGGTGCTGAGGAAACCTGGATCTCAGCCCTTCTCAATAGGACTGCACTAATAGGGGAACCCCAGGCTCCACTGCTTATCTTACAGGAGACCCGAAGCAGGCCCTCTAAGATTCTGGGAGTAAAACCTCAGGGAAGTGGAATTGGCTTTTAATGCCAATAACCCCAGTGCTGTGGAAGTTCTTCCTCGTGTCTAGCTATACTATGCCTGGTGCTCCGAGCATTCATTTTCTCTTCCCGTGCATCCTTTCTGTCTTCCTACCCAGTGAGTCTTGGGGTGGGGGTGTCAATGTTCATAGGTCAGAGAAAAGCTGAGCACCAGATGTGGAGTTACAGACTGTGTCTACCCAGACACCTGCCTGTTGTAATTAAGACTTAGCACCCTGGTTCTGAGACTAGGAGATAATTGCTTTTCCTGCAGAAGACCAGGCAGTCTTCACATCTCTCCTGCAGCGTTTGTGGCTCCCGCACTGAGAGAATGTGGTCAGCTCATGGTGGAAGGACGAGTGAAATGGACGACAGTGAGGCCCTTGGGGACAGTGCAGGAGCCACCTGCAGGCGAGGTCACGTCTGCATCTGGCCTAACAGGACCGCAGGGCTGGGTAATTGCGTGACACATGGCTCCTTCCCTGGCTTGGCTATCTGGGCCACCATGCTGCTGAGATGCCTCTTTGGAGGGCTGCTTCCTGTGCTTGCTTTAGACTAGGGATGGGGAAAGACCATGACGGTAAAAGATGTGGGGCCCAGAGTGAGAAGGGTCACTTAGCAGTCTGGACTTTCCTTGGAGGGAAGGGTGTTGTCCTCTGGGAGTCACCCGGATAATGCAGGAACTGGGTCCCCAAGTCTTCACCCTTCTGTGTGTTTTCCCTTCGTCTTGCAACAGGGAGCCATGGACTCCAGGCCTGGCAGTGTCTGGCGGCAGGAGAGAAATCCGCGGTGAATTCGGAAGTGCCCTGAGGCAGGATGGGGCAGTTAAGGAGGGCAGGTTTTCTTTTCAATGAAATTTTATTTTTCCAGCTTTATTGAGGTATAATTGGTAAAGAAAAATGATATCTATTCAGGATGTACACCGTAACGATTTGGTATACATATACATTGTGTGCCATTTACCTTTGTTAAATTAAACAGGACATCCACTGTTGCATGTTATCCTGTGTTTAGGGGGTGGTGTAAAGGCACCTAGTGCAGGTCGGCGTTCTCAGCTCTGGGACACAGGGCTTTCCTTCTCCAAAACAAACTAGACAGATGCCCAAAACAGCTTTTCTCATGGTCTTGATTTTTTTTTTTTTTGAGATGGGGTCACGCTGTGTAGTCCAGGCTGGCCTCGAACACCCAACAATCCTCCTGCCTCAGCCTCCCAAATACTGGATTACAGGCACACACCACCATGCATGACTGCCTTCCCATGGTCTTACCCATGCCCTACTTTCAGGGAATCCTTCTTCTTGTTGGGGTTCATGGCATCTTGGAGCATTTGGTTCAGAGGGGGAAGAGTTCACAGCTTCACAAAAATGAACACAGATTGAAACATACCTCATACACACAACTTTCGGCAAGGTGTCTGTGGGCAGTGGTGGCTTGCTCTCACATTCCTTGGAAATTGAGACTGAAATTGAGCCTGAGGCCTCATCTCCAGGTTGGAGGACTCTCTGGTGACACGTGTCCTCCCCAGTCCACATGTCACTGATGGGCGATAGCTTGGGTCTGGCGGGGGGCTTGGCAGGTGTACGGTCTGCTGGCAAACTTTGGACCTGTGGGCTTCCTGAGTCTTCACGGCAGCTGTTGTCTGCTGTTAGGAGGTATCACTCTTGGGGAAGCTTGCTCCGCACCGTGTTAGCAGAGCATTTTCCGGAGAAAGCACTGACCGGGTGTCTGGGACTGTAGCCTGGGGCTGCAGGTGCTGAGCCAGTGGCAGAGGTGAGGGGGAAGAAGGAAGGCAAGAAAGCATGTAGTAGACCCATTAAATCCTTTCACCAACACAGAGGCTCACTGATCTCCGCGCTTCACCCCAGAGTGGCGAGATTCCTTTTGTAGTCAAAGTTCTACAGAGAAGGGAAAGTCGGGGAATTCCCTCTTCCTGTTTCAACCTTGGAGCTGGGACTAGCATGGGAATCCCCGGCCCAGTAGTCTTTCATTTATGGGACTCTGGCCAGGCACTCACATGCTTCAGGGCCACCCTCAGCGGGACCTGCTCTCTCCTTCATCCACGTACTCATGTGGCAAGCACTCTGTGCAGGCTACGATGGTGGCAAAACCAGAACAGACTATCTCCCTGACCTTGTGGCCCTTATAGTGCAAGGAAAGCAAGACTTTAAACAAAATAATCATGCAATTGATTAATTACAGCGGTGGTAATTGGCATGAAGTAAGAAATGCTAGATGCTTTGAGGGTTTGTAGCGGGGTATAGGTGCATGGCTACCATAGCTCTTGGGCTATGGAGGGGACGCAGGCAAACCCTGGGCCATGTCACGGGTGTCAGGCCTGGGTGCTGCTGGGGTATGAGCACCTGGAACCCACATACAACAGCACAGCTGGCCAGCACGGTCTATGGGAAGAGCTCTGAGCTTCGAGACAGCTCTGGGTTATGGAGAGACCTGGAGTTTCTGGCTGTGCCTCCAGTTCCTTAGGTGAACTTGAGTTTGTTACTTTTTATATCTGTCCTTTCCCCCCATCAAGTGGGGAGATCTGACTAGAAAATCCCTGATGTCCTTCTCAGAGTGCCAGAAAAATGTTAAGGGTTTCTAGGGGACAAAACACAGTTCTTCGCCTGGAAACTGAGACCAGGAGCAGGATTCTTCACCGCTCACCCAGAGAGCGGGGAGAGGGTGGAGAACAAGCCCCGAGCTGGGGAATCATGGCCCTTGATCACACTGAAGGGGAAGTGGGCATGGCAGGTGTGTCCCCCAGGGCTGGATCAGGAGGAGGCTGCTGCTGTTATTGGTTATTGCGCTGAGAGTGGGACTAGAGCAAATGGGAAACTGCAGCTAGCAGAGTTCAGGGTAGATACTGGGTAGAACTTTCTTGCTGATAGCACTAAGACCTCTGGCAGGTGATCCAAAGGGATGTAAAGAAGAGTGTCATATAGATGTCCCAGAAAAGCAGAGAAAAGGCTTTTCAGAGGGAGACGGTTGCATGGAGCAGGGGCGACAGATGACCTTACGAGGTATCTTCCTCAGACAAGTCCATGAATCTCCTTTCCTCCTGTTTCTACTGATGTCAGTGCTGTCTGAGTGTCTGCAAGAGGAAGATGTCAGGTCTTGCTGGAAATGAGTTTTTGAGCATAAACTATCCCCGATTCATGTCCCTCGGTGACACATGTGGCTAACTGTGCAGTTGTTGTCACCCTCAATCAAATCGAGTCCAATTACACCTTTGCTCTCTTGTCCTGCTGTAATATAAATATGGCCTCTGAGAAGTGTGTTAGTTGCTAGCAACATGGGCACTGAGAGGCTGGGCTTGGGCTCTACAAGGGGCCTGAGAGTTTCATGGTTCAGCCCCAGACACAAGGTCTGAAGTGGGGTACTGGGGGTGAGGGGGAAGGGCAGCCTGTGATGCCTTCTTAAGGGGCCCTGTGGCTCTTCTATCTCTAGATCAGGGGATAGATCAGATGCTTTCTCAAGAGTCCTTTGTGTCCTTGGACTTTTTTTTTTCATTATTGCCAGTAGTCACAGGTTCTCCATGTGTGTGTGTGAGTGAGTTGGGGGTCCATTGCACTCGTGTGTGTCTGCCTGAAGAGTATGACAGGTCCAGTGACACCCTGTTCCCCATTTCTACTGAGGAACATGCTGTGCCCTTTTGAAAATAATTCATATTGCCAGAAAGGCAATGAGATTAACGTATGGCATGCAGGATCTCAGGTAGATATAAGGAGGAATTACCAAACACTAAACATCATCATTGTCACAGAAGACCAAGCCGCTGATGAGACATCCTTCAATGAGAAGTCCAATACAGAACAAGCATTGAGAAGGATAAATTGATTATCAGGCTCCCTTCCATACCAGGGTTTATGTGAATGTGGGTGTAGGCAGGCTAGAGAGAGTTGAATAGGTGCACAGTTGTCAGCCGGTTAACATTCAGTGAATGAATTACAGTGTTGGAGGAGGAAGAGGAAGAAAAAGAGAAGGGGGACGAAGAGAAGGAGGGGGGAAGAGAGAAGAAGGAGGAGGAAGGGAAAGAGGGGAGAATGATCCTGACATAACAGGGCTTAGCAGAGTGCTTCCCCTTTTTATCAGTGTCATGCTGTTATCTCTGGGGGGAGGGATGGTGTGTGGGGGTGTGTGTGAGTCAGGTGACTTCAGTTATGTGCAGGTGTGAACCCCTCCACCACCCACTGCCGGTGTGGGCAGGGCTGCCTGCTTAATCACACGGTGCCCTGCTCCTTTGTGTGAGGTCTGCTTACACCTGCTGAGCATTCCCCCTGCCAACTGGCCACTGTCCTCCTGCCTCAGTACTGAAGGAGCATAAAGGACCCGGGACCTGTGAGGAATACAGCTTCCATATTCATTCAGCAGGGACTCCAGTTTGGGGTTCAAGATAGACTCAGCTTCTTTTCTAACACAACTCTGATGTCACTCCAGGTGTTTCCAGGGCATCTCTGTCTTGATGCTAGAAAGCCCACAAACCTCATCTTTGCCAGCAACAGAGAAGGAATGGTCGGTGCTTTTATCTTTTTGGCAGTCATCCGGACTTAATTCCCAAAGGGCCCACAGAGAGGTCACAGTTGCAGCCTTGGACTTTGGAGGTGTGACCCTGAGAGATGCTGGTACCACCCTTCCAGCCTCGAGATGGGACTTTCTAAATCACCCTACATCCTGCCAGTGACATATTTTCTGAATTTCTCTCACCTTCCTTTCTAGTGGCTTCATTTTTAGAAAGTGTCCCCTTTGGCTAACCAGCGCTGGTTCTGTTTCTTCACCTCTGCCTTCTCTGAATGGGTCTGTATTCTCGGTATTTTAGGGTGGCCATGCCCAGCATAAGCCAGTGAAAAGTGTTGGAACGGTGGACTCTACCCTTCCCGTGGTCTTGACAGCTGCCCGTTTATTCCTCAGGGATGAGCTTCTATCTCCTTCAATGTACAAAGCCTCTTGGATTGTGTTGTCAGCGACCCCCGAATCTCCCTAGCACCGTGGCCTGCTGGAAGCCCCATGTTTAGGAGAGCCTAGGAGAGAGAGCAAACCACGGTCACAGCCAGACCGGCAGGTTCAGCACCACGGACAGAGCTCGGCGCGGCCCTGCTTGACATACAGCCCGGAGTTCCGTCCTAACTTTCTGGTTTTGGAGATAGAAGCAGAAATAAGGCGCTGAGGAGGGCGCGCTTCTGCCTCTTACTGATTGCGAGACTTTGACCAAGCCACCTCCCCTCCCCCGGCCCCACTTTTAAATCTGTAAAATAAGGGAGTCGAACTCCAGGCACAACTACGTTAGGATCCTGAGTGGCTATGTATGTCTCTCCCCGGTTTTAAAAAGTAGTCTCTCTCTGCAAGGCGTTAGGCTAGGGCCAGGTTAGCCTGGAGCGGAGAGAATGCATGACCTCAGGTCCTGCAATCTGTTTATGGTCTCCGAAAGTCAGCAACTTGTGTCTTTCTCCAATACTTAGAGCAGGTGCAACTTCCCTGTAATGTTCATTCCTGCAGACACCTTGTTGCCCACTCCATGGATAGGTAAGAATGAAGCCAGGGCTGGTGAGACAGGCAGATTTTTGTGGTGAGGGTGTGTGTGCAGCTTAAGTGGGGCTAGCACCTCCCAGCGAGGCACCCCTGGGAGGAGAAGGGGGCATTCAGACCTCCCCTGTAGGCGGATGGAGGCAGGGACCCTCCCTCCCTCTGCCACAATGACACTGCCTCAGTAGGAGGCCTGGGCTGCAGTGGGAGTGGGCTGCGACAGGAGGAGGCGGCTTTGCTAGGTCGGAGGGCCAGGGGCCAGATACGAGGGCAGGGCTGGGCAGAGACTGGCAGCTGTGCAGAGCTCAGAGCTGTGGTGTGATGGTGGGAGACAGGATTGAGTGCCAGACGGTGGCCATGTCCTCATGCGCCTAGAGCAGGGCTGCACCATGTTCTAGTCTCTCGATTCATCAGAAAGGGGTCATTCCTCCACCCCTAGGGCCCAGGAAGCACACGGGGAGGAGGGAGCTCTTTTCTCTCCTCCAGCTCCTTCATGCTCCCCTTACATCTATATCTCTTCCTCGACCACGACGCCTCTCACTAAACCAATAACCCAGTCCCCCCTTAGGTGCTTAGCCTGGGGCGAAAACTCTGTCGCCTCCTGGGTCAGGAGAACAGCAGCCAGGCTGAGGTTCTGAGTCTGATCCCTTGGAGCCCTCCACAGCCTACCAAACACTGGCGGGGGATTCCAGGCTACAGTGAGGTTACCTCCTACCTCCTGTTGGCGCTCCTGCCCTTGGGCGACCCCCAGAGATGCCATGGACTCCTGCTGTCCCTTAGCTGCTCACCTCCACTGCTGCATCCCTGAGGACAGGCTGGTGAGTCTTACTCTGCAGCTCCCTGTACAGATTCTGGCTTCCTCCTGCTTGTCCTCAGGAAGGGCCCCTGCATGTTGAGTAGGCAGAAGTACCACACATAGAAGTGGGGTGAACGGTATGGTGGGAATCCAGGTATGGTGGAGGCCTAAGGGAGCATATTTTAGGCACAGCTCTTCTCTGTGCTTTTCGTAACACCGGGTGGTTCCCTGTCTATCTCCCCTGAAACCAGTTCTTGGAGGTGCAGTGGAGGCTGGGGGAGGTGGAGGCAGATTCTCACCCAGCAGGAAAGCCTGGTGTGTGTGTGTGTCTGTGTGTGTGTGCGTGCATGCATGCATGTGGGTGCCTAAACCTCTACTACCAGGACCACTTATTGCTCAGCTCCAGTCCTGGAAGCTATCACGCAAACTGGGGAGCAGTTCCTGGACATAAAGCCAGCCCGGTGGGGCAAGCTGGCTCTACTCGAAAAGAACTGATTCCACATCTCATTTCCTACCCAACCCAGGGGGTACAAGCTACCTGGAGACTGATTTTGACCCTGTCGTGGGAAAGCGATTCTAGTAGAGCAAGAACTTCCATGTTTCCTCGTTGCATGCCAGACACATGGAAGATGCTCGGTAAATAGTTGGGGAGTGCATGTTGAAGAATTAGAATTGTCCGGAGACTCGCGGCCTCCACAGATTTGAGCACCTTCTCCTTAGGCTTAGCTCACAGAGGTAATTGTTTAGTTGTTGGGACTTGGGTAGCACCCATGGCTTGGGTCGAGGGCCTTTTCCCTTTGGCTCTGGGGATCCATGATTCTGTGACCTCTTTTGAAGAAAAGGGACCTCAGAATGGGGCTGGAGCTGAGCTGACACACAGGGCCACACAGCGCAGGAGCTCTTGCCCAGCCACCTCTGCTACATCAACCTGTCGCCACGCACGGCTGTCAGGCTGGATAAGGAGAGCATGGCTGCTTCTCATCCCTTGGAAATGCTTATTGTGAGGCTCGTGTGTCACAATCTCAGCTTGGTTGGTGACTGGCTGGCCATCTGTTCAGCGGGGTGATATCCTTCTAACCCAAGCGTGCACTTTTCAGAGGTGGGAGCCCAGGAGGCCCCCAGGTGGGTGGGTGGTGGAGTGGAGGCAGAGGGGGTGTGGGTCCCAGCTCCAGCTGCTCCCCGCCTTCGTTCCTGGCTCTGGCCCTGACAGAGATGAATAATTGATGGTGACTAATGGATCATTGCTCCTGTATGAAATATTCAGCAGAGACCGCAGCAGGTTTGCGTAATCAGATGTTGCGTGCCGCCCTCCTGGTAGGTGTGGATCCTGGGTTTCCCCGACTCTCAGAACCATGGTGGGGGGGGGCTCGTCCCCAGAGACAAGCAGGTTCTGTGCAAGGGGCTTCTCAGGGTGCACATTACTGGGCAGAGTAGGGGCCCGTAGTCTGTAATTCTGGCGGCTGTACTTCTCTGTGGGACTGTCCATGCTCTCCAGCCTTCAAAATGTTGGGGGGCTCCCAAGAGGGCTTGCTAGTAGCAAACAAAGGGGTGGCATCTACCCTGGGATGTCTAGGAGAGGCTAGTAGAGTACTGGCTGCCCCCGGGTACTTAAAATGACACCGCAGAGCAGCCTTCTTATACAGGTGAGGAAGAGGGTGTACAGCGGGGAAGAGTGGGCTCCTCCCACAGTGCCTCTCCACAGCATTGGCGTACATCTGTGGTGACAGTCCTTGGCCTCTTCTCTCTACCCCACTCCTGTCTCATCCCCACCTCCCCTTCACTGATGACCGTGGCGGAGTGAGGTGATTGGGGTCCCAGGGTAGCAGCCCCACTCTTGCGAGGGCTCGCTGGTCCGTGATGGGACATGGTGTGTGCAAGTGTGTGGGTACATGCACACTTGTCCTTGCATGTGAAGCGATGTGTTCAGCATGTGTACTGTGGGTGTGTGTCAGTCTTTGTCCCCTTCCTAGAGAACTGGGGCTAGGACCACAGCAGCCGTACCTGCCCCTGCCCTCTCTGGCCAGCAGACCAGGGAGAAAAGTGAGCCCCCTGGGGGAGCAGGCTCAGGAAGGAGGGGAGGAGACCAGGCCAGACTCACAGTTAGGGGCTGGCTCCCAGGTAGGGTGCAGTAGGTGCCTCCTGTGCTGGGCCTGGCTTCTTGGGGCTGCTTCTGTGAGAGGTTAGCCTTCAGTGGGGTTCTAGGCCACATGGGGATCCTGCATGTTTAGATCCGCCTGCTGCCACACCATTATTGTGGGGGGCTGGATGAGGAGGCCGCCTGGGGACATCCCTACTAGAGGGATGAAAAACCCAACTCTGCTCACTCTCACCTGCCCTGAAACGCCCCCCCCAAAAGTCTGATGCCCCCCCATTGTCTACTTCTGAGTGTCACAAGCTCCTTCTGTGGTCAGGAAGTCCTTCATGCCCTCTAACCTGAGGCCCTCCTGCTGCATCCAAGTATGTTCTCCTGCTCTGTGGGCTGCAGATCTCGCCCTCCACAGCCTCATGTAGCATTGCGGGCATGTGAGACAGATGAGTAATGCTTGCTTAACGGAGAGAAAAATGCAATTCAGGATTTGGGTTTAGAGCCAAATCCCTCCATAGCTCTCCTATCTCCTACTTGAGACAGTTCTCTCTCTGTCCCTGGGCCCTGTCCAGGGGTTGAATCAGAACATCCTCACAGGAGAGAGGAGCTGCTGTCCATCCCCTGCTGTGTCCAGCTCAAGTGAAGGGCCAAGTGTTACAGTGACAGGGTCACCCCTGATGAGGAATGAATAATAAACTTTCCTCATATCCTCTCATGTCACCTTTTGATGTCGGGGTGGAAGAGAAGGACTTAGGGAGCTATGTATGGCAGGCCACATTAGCCCATTTCACAAGTGGGGAAGCTGAGACTTGCAGAGTAAAGTGATATGCCAGAGTTACACTGCAGGTTGGAGGGTGCCAGTGTGTTTTGGGTTCTGCTCTGAATCCAGCCTCTGGGCATGAGAAGTGACAGGGACCAGAGAGCCAGGCTCTCCCATGAATGCCATCTCACGTTCTTGGCTCGCTGCAGAAGGCGGCCGGCCCACGCGGCCACCCAGAGGCACCGTCCCCATCCCATCGGTGTGTCCTTTGAGTTGTGATGGCAGAAGAGGCATTTTGTTTTAAACTAAGAAGATTTTTTGGTACATTTTAGACATACATAACAATCGCATTATCATAGTTAACTTGTACCTGTACATGATACATCTTCCCCTCCCTTCAGAGGGGGCATTTTAAAATTGCTCATTTCAGTTTCAGTTCAGTGCTAGGTAATGAAGAACTTGGCAGATCAGAGGGGCTGGGGGAGGAAGGGGCGGCTTTTATATTTCAGGTTCCCAAAGGAAAAGACTCACAGCTCAAGAGAAGAGCTGTTTCTGCAGCACACACACCAGCAGGTACAGGGCTGGCTCCCACAGGGCCCTCTGGCGCCCCAGTGCGAGCCCCAGGTGCCTCTGGTGTCACCATTTACGGGCACTTTCTCTCCGGCACCCAGTCACAGGAGACCTCTTTCCCAGCCCGCCCTTCTCTGTCCCTCCCTGCACGATCACCATGCATGTGGAGATGAGGAAGTGACAAGAGATGGCCACACAGGGGGCTGGGGATTTAGCTCAGTGATTAGAGTGCTTGCCTTGCAAGCACAAGGGCCTGAGTTCGATCCCCGGCACCACAAAAAAAAAAAAAAAAAAAAAAAAAAAAAAAAAAGAGATGGCCACACAGACCTGTCACATGTTTGGGCACTTAGTGCCAGCTGGGTGAGGCTTATCAAGATTCTTTGGGCTGGAAATGGTAATCCACTCCCGTAATCCCAGTATTCTGGGAGGCTGAGGCAGGAAGATGGCAAATTTGAGCCTAACCTGGGCAACTTAGCCTCTTAGTGAGACTCTGTCTTAAATTAAAAAATAAAAAGGGGGCTAAAGATGTGGCCCGTGTTCAGTCACCAGTACTGAAAAATAAAAAAGGCTTTGGAGTTTGAGAAGGGTGGAAACCAAAGTAACAAAGGACCGGGGGCTCCAGAGAGGAGGGTTCTTAACTGAGCACCCCCTCCCTGGGGCTTTGAGGGTCCTCGGTCATCCATATGGCAAACATTCAATCAAGGACACACCAAGGGGAGGCTCCTCCTGAGTGCCAGGGACATAAAGATGTGTGGGACACAGCCCGTGAACTCACAGTCCAGCCTCGCAACAGGTGATTGCAATGTAGAAGGGCAGGTGTCGAGATGGATGTGGGGGGTACAGGGTGTGGGGGTCAGTTCCGCCCAAGGGTGTCAGAGCAGTTGCCTGGGGAAGGTGCAGGCATTTTCCGCATGGACAGTGGAAAGGGAGTGTTTCTAGCTGAGGCCAGCACAAGAGGAAAGACTCAGAGTGTGCTGTGCCTTGGGGGGCTGAGAAGGGCAGGAGCGGACCTTGGCAGGGGCGGGGCCAGGCCCAGAGAGAGCTTGAAGGCTGTACTGGGTCGGAGGGAGGAGAGGGAGAATGTGCATTGGCATGGGGCATGGTTCAGACACCGGTGGTAAGATCGTGCCCCTTCTTTCCCAGGCCAGCAGAGACACTGAGCAGCAGGACTCTGATTCAAAAAGCAAAGAGAGAAGCTGTGAGCACAGTTGTCCTTGAGGGCTTGTGTGTCTGTCTAAGGTTGAGATGGGAGGTAGAGAAGACAAGGAGGCAGGCTGAGTCAGGAAGGTGACCCGGAGGACCCGTGGACAAAGCTCCGAGGGGACCGGACTGTGTCCTCCTGGGTGATGCCGTCTCTGGTGGATGCGCCTGGCCCTGTGCTGGCTCCCTGGCTGTCGCCCCAGGAGTAGAGGGGAGGCTGCTCTGTATCTCCAGGCTGGTGCCCGGGACCCTCTCAGACTTACTCCTGATGATCTCATCCCCTCGTCTGGCTTACAGGGAACATGCCTTCTAGCAGTGTGAGCCCGTTTCCCTTGTTAATGGAGCTGGGGAAATGTGCATTCATTTTTCCCCTGAGCTGTGACAGGCAATAGGAAATTTGCCCTGAAATATGTTTCGGTGTGGATTGAAATAAAACACCCCGTGTATTTTGCAACTGAGCATTAATGAGGAATCATACAGGCAGCTCACCCAGACTCCAGCTTCTGAAGGTGGCATTTTCTTCAGACTCACTTCTTGCTGCCACCCAAACATCCAGGTGAGACACCCAGGGAGAAACCAGATGGTCAAGGGAGGGAGGATGCCAGTGCGGCCTGGGCCAGAGATGCCCGGAGACCTGAGACCGCGTGTTTCCACAATAATGGCAACTTTAGAAATCTGGAGAAAGAATGGGTGTGTTTAAGGTCCCTAATGCCTGGACTTGAATAGCTAAACTCCACTGATTCTGCATTGCTAATGCAATCCTGTTGGTGTGTGCAGGGTGGCGTGTGCAGCCGCGACACACAGGATAGGGACGGGGCCTGGAATGAGGGGTGCAGATCTGCTTTCACTAAGCAAACCTCCTTTTATTTCTCATGACCTATTTACAGACTGTACCCAGAGAGTGACTAAACCAGCCAGGTGAATGGGAAACGGCTCTATTTTCATTTACTTTGCTCCTTTACTAAGCTGTTTGCTTAGGCAGCCACTTCTGCAACAGGCAGGTTTGCTGGGTGAGGGGTGAATTTGCAGAGGCTGACTCTGCCTAGGTGCCGTCTCCCTCCTGGGGGGCCTAGAGTTCCATGGGGAGCCGGCCTCTTGCGAGGTACCCTGGGCCTGACACCTCCCTCTCCCGTTGTCCCCAGCTACAACTGGCCTTCATCCTACTTCGGGCTGGTCGTTTCCTGACTCCCAGCTGCAGCACCATCTAAAATACCTTCAGAGCACGTCAAGTCCTCCCAGATGCTGTGTCCTGGAGAGCGATTGGGTATTCATGACAGGAGCCAGAGAGTAAGTTAGAGAAGGGTTCATCAGAATGGAGAGTTTTGTCAAAACACAACAGCCTGGGGCCAGAAGGTAGGCTGAGCAGCATTCAAAGATCATATTAAGTCAAAGTGAGGACAGACAGGCCAAATGACTGACCAATGGAGACTGAATACATCGAGGTGAGGGGCAGGATGGAGTGGAGGAACGAGAGACAAATTCCTATATACGTTCCCTCTTCAGCTGGTAGAGACGTCTGCACGCCCATGTTTGTTGGGGCATTAGTCACAGTGGTCCAGAGAGGGAATCAACCTCAGTGTCTGCTGATGGATGGATTAAGAAACTGTGAGATTAAGAAATGTACAGTGGAATTTTACTCAGTCTTACAAAACCATGAGACATTGCTGTTTGCAACAATTTAGGATGAATGTAGTGGGCATTATGAAAATGGAATAAGCTACACAGAAAGAAAAATCTCATGTATGGAATCCTCCCCCCCCAAAAAAAGTTGAATATGCAGAACAGAGAATGAATGAATCCATAGTTATCAGGGTAGAGGAGGGGGAGGAAATGGGGAGATGTAGGTCAAGGTTATAAAATTGTGGTTGTGTAGTATGGAATAAGTCTAGAGATCTAGGGCACAGTGTGAGGGCTACAGAAAGTGATACTGTATGGTGTTTACTGAAAACGTGCTAGAGAGTAGATTTTAGTTGTTTTTACCACATACACACAAAGGAGGAGACTGCAAAGTGATGGGCATGTTAATCCTCTTATCTGTAGTAATTGCTTCACTATGTGTGTCCAAACATCAAGTTGTACACCTTAACCGTGTCTAATAAAAATACATGTAAAATTAGGACTGAAGTATATGCACAGAAAAATGAAGACTGGAAGAGTAGAGTTGGGTGGATAGTCACAAACTGAACGCACCTGTATAACCTACAGCTTGACTAAGAAGCAGGGCGTCGCCAGCACCCCCGAGGGAGGACTTGATCTGGGGTGAGGGGGACATGTCTCAACGAGGCACCGCCCCAGCTTTGGTGTCTAGCACCACTGACTAGTTTTGCCTGGTTTTAATTGGAGTGACATAATGTGTATGCTTTTCCGACTGGCTTCTTTTCCAGCATTGTGTTTGTGGCATTCACCTTGCTGTTTTGTTTTAGTTTATTTATTCTCACTGATGTGTCACATCAGTGTGTCAGGGTAGCTCTTGTCCATTCTAGACTTAATGACATTTATGTCATTTCCAGTTTGGGGCTATTATGGATACTCGTAGGGACCTTTTGGGGACCACCTTTCTTTTGCTGGTCAGGGGATAAGCATGTGTTTTGTTTTGCAGAGTGTGTGTTTTCCAAAGTGCTTGGAACTTAGTGCTCCGATTTAGACTAACTTCCCACCAGCAGTGATGGAGAATGCCTGCTGCCCTGTATTTTGCCAACACTTGTTATTTTCTGCCCTTTATTTTAGCCATTCCAGTGGGTGTATATGGTCTCTATGCTTGACTTCACCATGCATTTCTCTGACAACTAAAAAAGTTGAGCCCTTCCCTACCTCTTGGTCCCCCCTCTTGGCCATTTTGGTATCTTTCTTTGAAGTCACTGTTTAAGTCTTCTGCTCATTTTCCACTGAACTGTCTGTCTTTTCCTTACTGGCTTGTGGCTACCTCTGCTGAAGGTCCAGACCCCATTTCTCTCTTGGTTTGTGCTTTTCTTCATAAAGCAGAAGAGCTAGGCTGAAACCTAGGATCTTGCTGGCTGATTTCACATTCCCTGGTTCCCACCACCACTACCTATTGGATCAAGTCTGCGTTGTGTCTGGTGTGGAGGCTGGTCGTGCTCTGCTCCTCGTTGGCTGTGCATTCTTCTCTCTCATCCTCCCCCCCTCAGAAAGCCCGCACCTCGATCAGATTAGGCCACACCCAGCCACTGTCCGCTTGGTGGCTTCCCTCAGGTGTGCCCTTCACCTGGAATGCTGTCTAGGAATCTTTCGGCTTACTTAAGGTTCAGTTTAAATCCCCCCATTTCTCGGAAGCCTTTCCTTATTCCAGAAGCTCCCCATCACCCTCACCCCAGTCCTTCTGGTCTGTCTGCCTTCTCTAGAAGTTAATTATATTCTCTATTGTGATGCCTGTTCTATTGTTGGTTTATCTTGTGATTTGACTTTTGTGTGCTGATGCCCAATCTCCCTGATCAGACAGTGCCTCTGTTTCCCACTGTGGGCACAAGGATGAGCCCAGAGGGGAGAGGGCGGTAGACATTCTGTCACAGGCAGCCCTGGTGTGCTCCACCCAGCACGGTAGGTCTCCAGAGCGGGGCAGGGAGGCCCAGTAAGTGTTACTTTGCATCTGAGAGGTCAGGCTCCCTGGCGCTACAGGCAGAGCCACAGAGGTGGTGTTGGAGCAGGCACGGGCTGGGGAGATTCTGGGAGGGATCTGGAAGGCTGGACTTCACTCAGGGAGGAAGGGTGTGGCTGCTTGGTCCAGACTGCTTCCTCCTCCGCATCTGGAAGAGTTTGACCTGAGGCCTCCTGGCTGGCTGGTGTTGAGGTGGCTGATCTGATCCTGCAGAGTCACAGCGACTCTCAAGGGAGGGTTGGTGCTGCTAGCCCTGGGGAGTAGGCACTGCTCGGTGCCATCCTTCCCTGCCACCTTGTCCAAAGGCTGGCATCCCTGCCTGCGGAGCACTCACTCTGGAGGGCATCCCCTCCTGGCCTGTCTGAGCCTGGGGCTTGCTTTCCAGTAAATGATCCTGAGCTCAGCAGATGCTTTTTCTCAGCCCTGAGAACGAAGGCTTTCAGTGGGGAGCCTCTGAGACTTCATTTAACCTTTCCTGAGCGCTCGCTGGCTGCTGGCTGTGTTAAGGACCCTGCCCTGGGGACTCTCCAGTTAAATAAGACGAGAGACTGGTGAGGCGGTGGAGGCCTCTCTGCAGGCAGCTGCCAGCTCTCCATTGTCCTAGGCTCTCTCGCCAGGGTCTTTTCCCTCTAACTCTCCTCTGACTGCATGACATTTGGCCTGGGGAGGAGTGCATGGCCGTGGGCAGCCTTGGGGCCAGGGGATAGGCCGAGCTGGCCTGGAGGAGGGCGAGAGGTTGCTGCAAGTGCAGGTGGGCTCCCAATTCTTTGGCTGTGGCTGGGGGTGGGAGGAGCGGATGCGGCCTAGGATGGGGGAGGTGCCAGGGGTATCTGACCATCAGGTAATCAACACTTCCCTGAGATGTCAGCTAGACTGTATTTGAGCACAGGAGATGGACAGGGCCTTCTGCTGGAGTCTGGTGTGCTGCTGGGCATCAGGCACTAGGAGTGGCCATAAGATGGCCATTTTTGTCAGGGGCTCTTCTCTTACCTCTCAGATCACCTGCCAGTTTAGCCAAGTCCCATTGCTCAGGGCTTGCAGCAGGCCGCGGAGGTAAGAGTACTGTTTGTGAGCTTGGGATGATTGGAATCCCCCCCTCTCCCTGCGGCCCTTTTGTGTAATTTCAGGATTTGGCTTACTGGATAATATGTGTGTTTGATATGGGCTAGTCTTCAACTCTGGGAGCATTTTTAATTGGAGAAAAGCAGGAAGAGGCTTGGCAGTGTGGAAATAATGTCAATAGTATAGTTAGATAAGAGTTTAGATAAATCGTCCTCTGTCTTCTCCGTCACCCTCCCATTTCCTTTCATGTTCTTGTCCTACAAGCTATAATAGCAATAAATGCAATCACCAACTCCACGTTTGGGAGGAAGATGAATTCACAAAGATGCCAGAGGCAGGTCCTGTTGACTACAGCTCGTAGACGCAGGGACTGGTGCATTCTGATTCCCTATTTCAGCAACAATTACAGTGAGAGGAAGCACTGGAGATGGAGATCCTGGTCAGGTCAGGGGGACTGGTGGACTCGAAGAAAGGGTGACATTTAAGGGACAATTTGAAGCGCACATAGAGGTCATTTGATGGATAGTGGTATTGTAGACAGGGAGAACAGATGGATGAAAACAGCGAGCCTGGCACAGCGTCGGGCTGAAGGAAGTGCGGGCTTCATGTGAGGGATGGGGCAGGGAAGGGAAGGCGGGCAGAGGCTGGGTGGTGAGTGCTGGGCTGAGAATTGTGGATGTTATCTTTGGAGGGTGTTAAGCAGCGTGTGATATGACCGGATACTCATTCTAGAAAGTTCGATCTGGGAGAGATGTGACTCCTGATTAGTGGGAAGCAGCTCAGACAGTGGGGAAAGCAGCTGAAGATAATTGTGGAATCTAGGTGAGAAATTATGAAGAGCTGGACCTCTGGGAGATGGCGTCTGTGTTTGCGAGATAATTAGGAAGAATAACGCACCAAACTTGGTAACCAATTATGAGTGGGAGGTGAAGGAGAAGAAAGCCCTGGATGACTGCTAAGCTCTGCACCAGATAACCTAGTGCTAAGCTTCCAGGGGAACAGGAGGGGAGCGGGGCAGTGTGAGGGCTGGAAATGAGTCTAGAGTCGGTGTGGTGAGTCTGAGGGACCTTGGGGAGGTGATGTGTTTTGTGCTGCTGTCACAATGTACCTGAGGGTGGATGATTGATAATGAACAGAAATCGATTTGGCTGAGTTCTGGAGGCTGAGGAGTCTAGCAGCATGGTGTAGGCGTGTGGAAAAACCTTTGTGCTATGCCACCCTGCGGCGGGAGATGGGAAGGCAAGAGCGAGACAACAACAGGGTGAACTCATTTTCCCAGTGAGCCACTCTGGTAGTGACTAAGCCATTCCCTCCTGTGGAGGGACTTTAAAGCCTCGGGAAGGCAGAGCCTCCTGACCTGAGAGCCTCTCCTTAGGCCCCACCTCCCTACTGTTGCACTGGGGATTGTTTCCAACATGTGAACTGTGGGGACACATTCAAGCCAGAGCAGTATAGTGTGGAAATGACCAAAAAACAGGAGCTGCTATGGCTGGTGTTCCAGGACAGAACTGTAGAGCTGTGGGAGAGAAGCCAGAAGGGGAGACGGAGAAGGGGTGGGCAGGGAGTCCCAAGGGGCCCCAGCCCAGGGCTAGGGCCACACGTGGACAGCAGGGAGGAGGCCGAGCTGTGGGGAGGGACAGCAGTGGAGAGCAGGAGCCGTGTCACCCAGACCAGGGCAGAGAGGCCAGGGAGGGTGCAGCCCCAGTCAAGTCCTGCATGGCCCAGCACAGCAGGAGCAGAAAGTGTCCCTGAGGACGGCTCCTTCAGAGGCCGCTGGGACCTCAGAGAAAGCTGTTTCACTGAGCAAGAAGGCCAGCGGAAGATTGTGTCAGATCACGGGGCCCGGGTCAGGATAGAGTCTGAGCATGGTGCTGTTAGAGAGTAGTTCCTTTAGAGTTGGCTTGCCAATCAAAAGTATTCCAAGTCCGTCTTGTCTTGAACGAAGAATCGGATGAGACCAGCCAATAATGGAACCAAAAGGTTCATTTGAAAAATGCGGGGCAAACAAGTATAGGAAAACCAGCTCTGCAGAGCGAACTTGGGTGGAGCAAAGAAAAAAGAAGGTAAAAAGCAAAAATAAAAGTACACACCACATCTGAGAAGCATGCACGATAGTCACTTTCCGTGATGGCCGCTCTTCTTTTATGCTGTCCACATCTACATGTGAGCTCCGGAGAAGCCATCTGCATCTTCGTGTGAGCGGGTGAGAAGTCCTACAAACTGGGTCCACCTGTTGCCCTGGGATGTTGTAATTGACAAGTCCTGCCCATTTCTCCAGCCACTTCTGCCATGCTGCTGTAACAGTGACAGCATGGCGGGTCTGTTGGGAGAGACCCATAGCTGCATGTGGGTATTGCGCATAGCTGGAGGCCCCATGTGTGTTTTAATTTATAGGTGGGTTAAAGTTGAGCTGATCTGTAGATGGCTGAGGCAAGGCGAGTGGAAGGTAGAAGAGACAGTGGGGATGATTCATGAGCAGGATCCTAGCAGAGGTGAGAATGCAAGGGTGGCCTCATGCAGGACCAAGGACAGCCCCTCTGCCTTTGGGCCTCAAGCTGATGGGGTTAGGGGGAAGCCTTGGAGAAAGAGATTGAGTAAAAGATGCAGAGAAGGACTAACCATTAAAGGCGCCCTAAAGAAGCAGGGTATCAGAGGCAATGGGAGGACTGGGGTCGGCCTTAGGATGGTGAGAGAGAAGAGTTGGAGATATGTTGGGGAAAAAAAATCAAACCACAGAATCTAAATGTAAACTCCTATAGATCTAGAATCAGAATCTTTACAGTTGCTACATTAGTTTTTTCCTCTGGAAAGTTGAAGGAGCAGTAAAGTCTAACAAACATCTCTTTTCACAAAATTAGTGAATATTTGACCAGTTTTTTTTCCTGCAAATCTAAAACAACATAAATAATATATACACTCATTCTCCTTTATGAAAATGTGGGCATGTGTGTAAGACATCACGGGGAAAGCTAAAATCCCCTTGTAAAATCACCTCCATTCGTACTCCCTGTCCACGCCTTGGAGAGAACCCACAGTGATTTTACTGCTCGTACTCAGCGTTGGTGTCTGTGTGTTGTGTGGATCTCCCGGCACAGCAAAGTATATAACTCCTGGTAACAAACCCGCCATTAGTGGCTCAGAACAGCAGCCAGCATTTGCTTTGCCCGGAGTCTGAGCAGGGCTCAGCAGGGTGGTTCATCCCTTCACACAAGGCGGAGCTAGTGAGGCCTCAGAGAGCCTCTCTGAATGCAGTGCCTTCCCTGGCTGGCGGGGTGCTGCTGGCTGTGAGCTGGGCGCTCGGGGCGGCTCTGCCTCACTCACGTGCAGCCCTCCGTGGTGCCGAGCTTCCTGCTGCATGGCGCTGGGCCCCAAGGCTGAGTCCTAGGACCCAGGCAGGAGCACGTTGCATTTTCATCACCTCGCCTGAGTTGTGTTGCTCCCTTCTGCCAAAATTTATTGCTCAGCACAGTCACCAAATCCACCCACTTCCCAAGGGAAGGGAACATAGACTCTGACATCCAGGTCATATTGTAGGAAGAATGTGTGTGCTGGGCTGCTGTAACAATCTACAACAGGTGTATTTACAGCTTTTATATATAAACAGGATTTTCTAGTATGTATTCCTTAACTCTCTTTTCCTCACTTAGCTTTGTGTTTATGAAATTGAGAGCTAAAGTTCCTTTTTTGGGGGAGGGGCACTACTTAAGGATTGAACACAGTGCCTTCACATTGAGCTATAGCCACAGCTCTTTTTTTTTTTTTTTTCACTTTTTATTTTGAGACAGTATCTCACTAATTTGCAAAATTGCCCAGGTTGGACTTGAGCTTGGATCCTCCTGCCTCAGCCTCCCAGAGTGCTGGAATTATAGGCGTGAACCATCATGTCTGGTGTTCAGATCTAGGTATAAGGAAGAACTGTTAGCAATATCATGAATTTGGCATCAGCTTAGCCTTCTGTAATTAAGGCCTAAATGCTAGCCTGAGAAAAGCTTCTATTTTAATCAAGGCTATTAGACCCACACGGCCAAGCCTGGTTGTCTGATGGGAAATACAAGACTCCCATCCCTTGTTTAAATTTGAGTATCAGCAAGGCAGGTAAAGAGGAATGTGGTGGTCAGCATGACTGGAGGGGGAGGGTCTGTGGCTAGGTACACTGAAGAAACTCCAGGCAGGTTCTTGCCCTTGAGAAACCAGTAATGCATCAGAAGGGGCAGACTCCCATGGGCCACGAGAATGTTGGTGGTGGTGGGATGGCCAAGGGCTAAGAGCCGGCCTCAGGAAAGGTGCCCTGCCTGGTGGTCTCCAGACTACTGTCCCCACCTCTCTGAAGGCGCCTGGCTCACAGGACATGTGTCGACTGTGGAAAGCAGGACACAAGCAGAGTATGACTCCAGTGGGGAAGGGCAAGGAGTGTTATTCTGTGGCTTGGGCCATGGCCTGGGCGCCTGAGAGGCCCCAACTGGCTGTCAGAAGATGCAGGGGTGGAAAAGGCAGTGGCCCTGGGGACAGCTTCGGAGTGAGCCGACTGTGATTGAAGTGAGCAGGGGCGGGGGATCACTTTCCCAGTCTGTGAGCCAGCCCCAGAAATGCCTGCCCTCTTGGTCTGAGGATTAAGGAAAACATGCGAAATATTTAGCACCTAAGACACAGTAAGTGCTACGAAGAAGTTAGAAATGATGGCTCTTCAAGCTAGGGCCAGATGACAGGGGCCTTGAATGCTAAACTGAAGTGCTTTATTTGGCCTCTTTCATTTATTGTTTTGGGCCTATTAGCAACCTGGCTGCCTGGATTGGTTAGAGGAATAGGGGGAGGTGTGTGTATGTGTAGCTGGGCCAGAGACAGTCAGCTGGGAACCGACGAAGCACATGTTTGCTGCTAACAGATGAAGTTCCTCCTGCTCGGAGTTCAGGACAGCAGGTGACAGCATTTACAAGTAAATGTACACACATGTGGGCCGCAGACGTAAAGCCCAGGGTCACCCGTGCTCTCAGCCATGACTCCAGCCCCTTGGGAAAACCTGCTGAACCCCAACTGCACTGCGTCGCTTGTCAAATACCGTCCCGGCTCTGTGCTCAGTGTTCATAGTGTTGGCACTTAGCGTGTGTCTCTCCAATTAGTCTGTAAGCTCAGTGGGAGCAGGCCTGTTCCTGTGCACGGTATGTTGTAGGCGAGAAGTAGCGTACAGTAATTGTTTGTTGAATGAATGACGTACATTAAACATGTCATAAGGACTCACTGTGACTCACATGCCTGACACACTCAGATATGCGTCGTATCTTTATCTTTCTGTAACACGTATCGTGTGGCTGTCCTCATTGAGCAGATCCTTGCTGCCCATCCCATGTGCCAACCACTGCTCTGAGGACATGGTGACAAACAGGAAGTCAGTGTCTCTCTCGGTCCAACTCGGGTTTTCTTGGGAGGCACCGCGGTCACCAAGGCGAAGTCGGGGCCGTGAGTGCTCTGTGAGGAGCCCTGACCTGTCTGCAGGAAGAGCCCTGAGCCGAGGCCAGAGTGGCACAAAGCGAGTGAGGGAGAGCATGCTGAATGAGGGCCGCGGATCTGGCAGAAACTGGTGTGGTGGGCAGAGGGGACGTAAAGGAGGGCAGCATGGCCAGAGCAGCGTATGAGGGGAAGACTGGAGCTCAGGTCGGCAGGGCGGGCAGGCCCAGGTAGTGCAGGGATTTCGTCTGAGCACATGGGGAGCCCTTGACAAGTTTCAAGCTGAGAGATGATTTCGTTTACCACTGAGAAGAGTTCTCTGGTTGGCATCAGATCATACTACGTTCAGGCCTGCAGATGGGCAAGTGAACATGCATAATCCAGATGTGCACACACAGTCATTTATACACCTATGCACATCCTATTCATCGTGTCACACAGACCTTCACATCCTTTCACATGGATGTGCCCACTCTCCAATGTGCCATGCTCACCCTTGGCACCAGCAAAATCACATACAACTCTGCTGTCACGTTTTTCAGAAATTCACATGCTTACCCGTGCAAAGTGCACACTCAGCTGCCCACACAGCTTCCCATGTTATGCACAAGTCCACGTCTGTGTAAATGCACACTCACACTGTCGCTCAGAGCCAGCCCACACCAGCCGCCCATCACCCCAGCAATCTCGTCCAGGCTTCTAACGGCAAATGAGATCAGAACTCTATGAGGAATTGTCCTCTCTGTTGAGCATGAATGTGCTAAATAAATCTTCCTGCCTCGAATAAATCTTATACAGATGTAAAAAATGCATTAAAGGCTGAAAAACTAGAGGTAGCTGGAGACAGTGGTGGGGATGGAGCGGTAAATACAAGAGGGGTATGTGCAGCAGCTGGGAGCCTCCGTGCCCTGGAACCTCTCTGGAGGTCACTCCAAGGTAACTGTGGCCTCCTTCCCTGGGGGACATATTCTTGCAGTTTGAGCTGTCTGTACCCCTCCCAAGGATACTGTGAGTATTGGTCTTTGTGCCACAGACATGTGGCTCAGTTCCTCCTCCTGGGAGGAAAGCACTCTGAGTGGAAACACCCTAACCTGTTTTTGGAGTATGGAGACTGAGCATCGAGGTATTTTTGCTTTGTTTGGGCCTGATTTTTTTATTTATATTATTTGTTTGAGACAGAGTCACACTATGTAGTGCAGGCTGGCCTTGAACTCACTTTGTAGCCCAGGCTGGCCTCGAACTCATGGCAATCCTCCTGCTTCAACCTCCCGAGTGCTGAGATTACAGGTGTGGGCCAAGACCATGTTTCTAGTCGCAGACTGAATTGGACAAGAACTGAATCAAATTTCCCCACAAGGTCAACACTGACCCTCACCAGTGAATTTGATTCAGTTCTTGTCCAATTCAGTTTGCGACCAGAATAGTGGAAAGAATTAAGTCCGTGAGCCGAGGTACCACTGCATTTATTTTTAATATTATTTATGTGGTACTGGGGATTAAACTCGGGGCCTTGACACTGAGTTACATCCCCAACTTTTTCATGATTTTTTAAAATTTGAGACCAGGTCTCACTGAGTCACTGTGTCATCCAGGCTGGACTCAGACTTTCCATTCTCCAGTCTTGATGTCCCAGAGTGCCGGGATTGCAGTTGTGTGCTGCCACGCCCAGCTCTTTTCACTCACTTTGAACTCACTAGTTCCAGTACTGAAGCCGCCCATAATACCATGAGATAAGCCTACTCTTCACTCTACAAGGCTCTGGGTTTGTGTTGTCCTCTAGACTTTGGCTCGCTGTTTCCTTAGTATCTCGTTAGGTCTTTGCTGTTGCTGAGATGATTTTTGTGTTTCATGAACCTTTTCTCAGTTGTCTTCGGCGGGAGGACTGATCCTAGTTACCTACTTTCTCTTTGCTAAAAGTGGGTCTCTCTGTCTCGGCCCACACAATCGGCTCCCCGCAGCCCTGATGCTGAGGGGACCGGCCACTGTGAAGTGTAAATTTGTCCCAGGCAAACAGTAACAATCACACCCCTTTCTTACTGGTTGGGACTCTGAGGCCACCATGGGTCACAGGTCATTCCCCAAACCTCTGTTAGTTTGTTTTTAAAGGTAAGAGAGGCTGGTGGTGACTTTGCATGCAAAAGGAAGGGTTCCTCTTGTCAGTGCCCCACACTGAAGTTGGTTGGGGACTGGCGGGGACGGCATGGGGATGCTGTGCTGGGTAGGTAGAGCTCGTGCGTTCACTGGTCTGACTGCTTCATTGGACCAGCTGCTGTCTGGCTGGCAGAACTGATGGGCTGCTCCGTACAGGGACTGGTTCTTGATAGGTTTGGTGGTTCTCGATGGGGTTGATGACCATGTGAACAGACACAGGCCCTGCTGGCCTTCAGCTCAGGTGGAGGGGGGGCAGGAGGACCTCAGCATGGTGGATAGAAAGGGCTGGAACAGGGTCTGAAGGAAGAGCTGTGTTAACTTGGTCCCATTCACAGGTCACTGAACTAGATTCTTGTTTTGTCGACGATACCTATGGCTGTGCATGACTGTGCTGATCAGACCCCGTACTGATCAAAATAGACTGAGATGACTAAAGGAGCGGTAACCTGGGGCTCTCCAAGATGCCTTCCTTTCTTGCTGCGTCCTTAACAAAGCTTTGAGATGCTGGGTGTGGACAGGGTTAAGTTTCCCATCAGTCCCACCTCATTGTTCAGACCAGAGCCGAAGGCCTTGCTCATGGTCTGCTCCCAGATCCTGGAGAGTGCAGTAATTAATCCTGGCAGGAACTGCATTAATCTTGATTTAGTGCCCAGTGTAGTTGTGTCCCCTTTCCCCCTTCCCTTCATTTTCTGCACATTAGCTGACAGAAGGAAGAACACTGGTTCCCAGGGATGGCTAGCTGGGGAGAGGAGGATTCTGCGCTTCTTCAGTGACTTGGGGCCTCAGAAGCCTTCACCCCGTGTTCAGGCTGAGACTTCCTGGGTGCCAAAGAAGTGCCCAAATATAGAGGCTGAAGAATTCGGTGCTCAGTCCTCCTGCTCTTCTGATACTTGCCATCCTGTGGTCTCTTGTTCTGGGTGCCTAAGCTTCAGGAGTAGCAGCGAGTCCAAGTTCTATGTCCGTCTGCCCCAGAGCTCCCATGGGTGTGGCCCCTCAGGGACCTCGTAAGGTGCTGAGGGGCTAAAGTCTAACGTTCAGCATCACCGGAAGCTTGAAACCTCCATTCATCACGCCCAGCTTTCTAGCATTAGGGACATTCTCTGGGTCTCTGTCTCCTCGGGCTGCCACCAGCCACCTTCTCGTGAGCGCTGGCGCGTATGTCAGGGAGGCAGCCGCCCAGGGCTTGGACTGGCCTGTGGTGCCATCATTCAGGGCGTCTGGACCTGCAAGCTTTGCACTCATCAGTTCCTGTCCCGCCCCATCAGACTGTGGGCTGTCACCGGGCAGATGGCAGCACCTCACTTCTGCCCTGGTCTGAGAAGTCTGGGCCCCTGGGTGGGGTTCCCAAGTGGCAGAGGCATGTCTAATGACTTTCTGCTCAACCATGGTCCTAAGATCTAGTAGAGATATGAATTAAACATTAGCTAGTATTTCTAAATGGCACTTTCATGGAAATTTAAAGAGATATAAAGATATTGCCTAGTGATACGACTCATAGTGTCTTAATCCATATTAGTAGCTGCTTAGCCATGATGTTTTCATGGCATATATAGAATGCATACACCCTGAATTTGTTAACTGAATCCCAGAAACAGCAACAGGTTCCAAAATTCCCGAAGCCCTGACAGAAATGAGATATTCACGAATACCTGATCACTACATTTCCCCCATCTCAGCCAATGTTCCTCACATCATTTCTACCTGATTTTTTCTTCGGCGGGGAACAGGGAGGTGGTACTGGGGTTCGATCTACCTGATTTAATAAGCCTGTTCTTGGCATCTACTTCAAGAAACACATGTGGCTTCAAAACCAAGGACACCAAATTGTCCAGGCGTCCCTCATCAGTGCCCTGCGTCTGTCTTTGAGGATGCCCTATATGGCGATGGATGGCCTCGGAGTCAGACAGAGCCCAGTCCCCAGTCCCGGCTCTGCCCCTGGGCAGCCATGAGCTCCTACGTGAGTTATTTAATTACCTTTCCTTTGGAAAATGGGCCAAAGTAGCACCTGCTTTGTAGAAATACTCCAAGGACTAAGTAGAATAATGTCATAGAATGGCTAGCACAGGTCATTATGATCTTTTTCCCCCAAAAAGGGGGAGGGGGTTCTACTTGTCCCAGAGTCCTTAAACCTTGTAAATGTTACAATAATTCTACCTAAACCATCACTATTAGTCTTCTTTTCTAACTAATACAGAATAAAAATACAGTCCCAATGATATTTTTGCATTCGAGGGATGTGCTATAAACCTCATAAGGTGCTTTTACTTAAGTTATTCTATGTATCACCCACATCCTACCTGAGAGCTTTACAGTGTGTGGAAAGAAAGAGATTTACCACAGACATCACATGTTTTAGCCACAACTTCTGTGTGTGTATCCGATTGTGCACGGGAATGTGTGAGCAAGGGAGATGGGCCTGCAACCGTGGTGAGGCAGTTGTTGGAGCCCTGTGGTATATGCCATACCTTTACATTTTGGGTAGACTCCAGGTCTCCTCCTTCTGTCCTCTCCCCTCCAACATGTGTACTTCTGTCCACTTTTATGCTGTTGAGCTGCTAGAGGGGCTTTGATGGTGCTGGGAGGGAGGGTTGCCTGAAAACACCTAAGAGGCTAATAGTGGGCTTGACTAGTTACCCTCCTGGGCCTGGTTTAGAATGGGCCCCGTGACATACACCTCTTTTTGGCAGCATCCACACAGGCAGGCAGACAGACAGACACTGTGCTGCTCACTTGGTTCTTCATTGCAGGTCAACCCCCTTGCCGGCTCTGCTCACCCACAGGATTCTGGGTCGGTCCAGCCACAGGCGGGCCTGGGCAGAGGGAAGGATCCCTTCCTCCCGGTGCCCCGGGTGGCCTTTCTGACTGTAGTTGTGTCTTTTTTATGCCTCCAGTTCCAAATAGATGGCCCCAGTTTCTGGGTCCTGATCATGCCACCTCCTTCAGTTTTCCTTCCAGTTTGAGGAGTAGAAGCGCTTTTCAGCTATTGCTTTTCTCTGTGTTGAGTCTTTCCCTCTGATTAGGCTGCTGGACTGTCCTTCACCTGCTAATCAATGCCTCGTGTTAAATTCTCTCTGTTTGAATGTCCTAGAGTGTATTTTGCCAAACAGGGGAAACTAATCTGTGGTAAGAAGGAGACATCAGCGGTGACCCGTGCTGGGGTTGATGAGGCTGCTGGGTAGAGAGGCGCAGGAAACTTTCGGGGGTGATGGAAGCGTTCTGCATCTTGATTGGGGTGGTAGGGACGTGGGTATACACATAACAAAATTCATCAAATGGACACTTCAAATGACCGCATAATTTTATCATCCTCTGTAATTATACCTCAATGAAGGTGACTGGAGAAAATAAAAATGTCAATTAAGAAAATGGGAGCCAATTGGTGTTGTGTGCACTCAAAAACTGCAAATGGGATGGCGATATACTGCCGTCTTCCTGTCCAAGGCTGAATCAGAATGAGGGGCTTGAGTCTAGACTCCCCAGGAGCCACTCGGACAGTTGGGAAGAGGGCCCTGGGATCTCTCCTCTCCCTGCACCTGTCTTCCACTCACGCACTCTGTTTTCCTACCTGCACTGCATGAAGAGGAGATGCTTGACGGTGGGAGAGCACACGCCAAGGAGGCAGACATCTTCCCCAGCCAGGTCCCCAGAACTGCTGCCCAGTGAGACTCCTGCCACACACCCCAGACCCTGCAGGCGAGCAGAGGTTCCTGACCCTGCTTGGGGAGTGTTTGTTGCCAGTGTGCTGGGGCGGGCAGCTGGCTGGAGTCCTGGAGCCTGCAGAGAGGAGACCATCTTGCAAAGAGGTGTGCATGTGTTGTAACCTACTTCCTGTACAAGGCAGGCTGCCCTTGCTCCTTGGGGTCCTCCATTCTGCTGTGAGCTGATAGTACACTCAGTGCCACCCCCGATGACATGTCTAAACCCTATCAGTGCCCAGCAGCCCTGTAAGTCCAATGTCGTTGCTGGGTGGGTTCTGTCTATCCCATAAACGTTGATTAAATGCCAATGCCCTGCTAGGCACCGGGGCTGCTCAGAGGACAATAGTCTTGCCTCGAGGAGCTCCCAGTCCAGTGGGGAATACACGCCAGTAAAGGGGTTCATGACATGTAGGAGCGAGGTCACTATGGGAGAAGTAGATGATGGGGATCTTAGAGGGACTGCGTCGACCCTAGGGGAGGCCTGGGAGGAGGAGGGGCCTGAGCTGATTCCTGGAAGAAAAGTGAAATCCAACTTGGCTAAATATAGCTGATGGCTGGGGGTGTTTAGCTCAGTGGTGCAATGCCTGCCCAGCCAGTGTGAGGCTGTGGGTTTGATCCCTGGTACCAGAAAAAGAAAAAAAGTATTGCTGAGGTACACAGAAGAAGTGTTACACATTAAAGAAGCAAACAGATGCAGAGGTGGGAGAGGGCTGCATTTGCGAAGTTCTGAGTAGTCAAGTAAGCCTGAAGGGTGGCCTTGGCTTGAGTGATGCTGAGTGTGAGAGATGAAGAGATCGGACTTGTCTCTACTTATACCTCTAGGGTCAATGATCAATTTGTGGGAGAGGAGAGGGTAGAGGAAGGAGCTAAATGACACCAGGAGGAAGCAGTAAGCCAACCAGACTGTGGGCCATTGTGCGGGACAGATGGACTGCTTTATTCTAATCAATGACATGAAAACAGGAAGGAGGAATTCTTGCAAAACGAAAGGGACATGATGAGTCCACAAGCTAAATCCGATGTGTGGACTCAAACAGCCCAACTTTCAGGATGGATTTTTGGGCCAATCAGAATAGTAAAGAATCTTAGTATTTGAGACGCAATAATGCTATGGTGGTTATAGAGAGAGATATTTATAAAAGTCTGTAAATTAGCTATACTGAAGTATTTATGGGAGAAATAATATATCTGGATTTGCCTTAAAATACTCCAAGAAAGTGTGGGGGGTAGAAGGTAAAGTGAGATTATAAAATTTCAAATTGAGTGACAAGAACATGAAGCATATTTTGCTCTTTTTACCGTTTTGAAATTTGAGAATATCTATAGTAAAAGGATTTTTATATATTTTGGGTGGTACTGGGGATTGAATCCCATAGCACTCTATTACTTAGTGACATCCCCATACCTTTTTTTATTTTTTGAACTAGAGTCTTGCTAAGCCATGTAGGCTGGCCTTGAAACTTGCTATCCTCCTGCTTCAGCCTGCCGAGTAGCTGGGATTACAGACTATACCTGGCTTGAAAAAGATATCCCCAACGACACAGTGGTGCCATGAGTAGACACCAGGCATTCAGGGAGAGATGCAGGCTTAGTGGCCAAGATGATATATTTGCTCAGGAGTACAGTGTGTGGGATGTAGAGGGTGACATCTAGCCAACATTGGAAGGGCAGGCTGTACTGCCAGGGCAGTGACACAATATCCACATGAGAATGGCTGCCAACACTGCCTGCTGCCCCAGAGGCCTTCTTGTGGAGGGTAGTGGCCTCCGTCACCCCTTGGTTGGCCCTCTAAGAAGATCAAAGACTTGCTTCTCCTGGGGCACAAGGGTGACTTGAATTCTCTTTCTTTGTGCCATGAAAGGACCCTCCCCAGTGTGGGTGGGTGCTCTGGCCACTCTCCCTTGCCCCACATATCCATAGTCTCTGAACTTCAGGGAAGAGGACTCATGATGAAACCGAGAGAGGTTAAGCAACTCACAAGTTCCCACAGCCAGGCGTATGTGAGAGCTCACTGCCAGGTCCCACAGCTGCCTGTGCATGGCCAAAGAGCCAGTTCAGGTCTGCTCCCGAGCCTCTCCCTGCCGCCATTGTTGTTACAGAATATGTGCTCACTTTGTGCGTGGCAGTTTGCTAATCGTTCTGTATACATCACTTTTAGTAGCAACAGCCTAATTAGGCGCCTGTTAGTAATCCCCTTCTACAAATGATAATCCCGAGGCCCAGAGAGTTTACCTGACTAGCCCACAGCTACTTGATAGTAAAGGCTGAGCTAACGATGACCCCAAGCATTTGTGGTACCCCAGCCTGTATTTGTGTCTCCCAGTGACCCTGGCTCCTGTCTGGGGACATCGGGGGGCATGTGTGTTCAGCTTGAGAAGATGGGACACCAGGGTCTCATCTGCTGCTCAGCTCTGCTCCAGCCCCATGGGTCCAGGATCCCCCTGAACAGGGGTGAGGGTCACACTGGGCCTGCTGGCATCCAGACTCAGTCCACCTGTGAGGAGCCCTTGGCCTCTCAAGGTTTAGTAAATGAGGTACTGCCTTTTGGAGGCTGTCCTGGATGTCACTGCTGATTAGAGGGTCAGGGACCACATCTTGTCCTCCCTGTAGGTCCAGAGATTAGCACAGCCTTGGTGTGCTTGTTCCAGGTGCTTACCAAGTGGAGCTAGTGAATGGGTAAATGAATGAGTGGATGAAGTAATGACTAGTTTTGTGGTGAATCTTGAGTAATTTTTTTTGCCCAAGTGCACACAGCTCTCGCCTGGCAGGTCCAGCTCCACACAGGGTGGGAGCCAGGAGTGTAGTGCAGGAAGTCGCAAGGCTGCAGAGGCAGGGAAAACCCTGGAGTCTAAGGCCTGGGCATGGTCCCAGTTCTGCTGCCTTCCTTGCAGAAGATGCCTCTGCCTGGGATGCCTTTTGCATGCTGAGTACTTGGGTAATTCCTCTGCTCCCCCTAAAACTCCTCGCAGACGGCCCCCTGGCTCCCAGGATGGGTTGGCACTGTCCCCTCTGTTGGCATCCCCTGTTACACTACCGTGTCGTACTGTGATCCCATAGGCTCCCTCACTGGAGTGAGAGCCACTGCGGTCAAGGACCACGTCTTTCATCCCTGTATGTCAGAGACTGGCACAGCCATGGCGCCATAGACTTTCAAGGTGTTTGCCAGGCCACTTAATGAATGGGTAAATGGATGGATGAATGAAGAAATGGCTAGATTTGTGGTCAACCTTGAGCAAATAAGGGCCCTTCTGAACCTCAGTTACCCCAGTTGCAAAATACAGGGATTGGATTGGTGAATTATGAGGGCCCTTCCTGCTTTGTAAACACTCAGCAGGGGTGATGGGAGCGGGCCAGCACCTGCGGAGTGTTCTTTCGGAACACCTGCCCCCTTGGAGTGGAGACTGGAGCTGGCAGGCCGCTGATGGATGCTGGACTTGCATGAAAAATTGAGGCCACAGGCTGAGCTCCCTCCACCAGGCAGTTCCAGTGGCGTAGGGCACCCACGAGGGAATGTTATCGATGGCCTGACACTGTGATTGGGGGAATTAGCCTGTCCTCACATGTAATTATGAGGCATAGAATTATGCAGGACAGAGCTGGATGGGAGAGAAAAAGACTTTGTACCCAGCAGCGAGTGAGCCGGGGAGGAAGGGCGAGCCATCCATCTCTTCTACTCACTTGATGTCACCAGCAGGTGGTTTCTGTCAAAGGTATGGGTTGGGGGACCCCAGTTAACCTGACGCTGCCCTCTACCTTGGAGTTTGGAGTGTAGGGTCCCCAGGGTCAGGCAGTCCATAAAGATCACCTCTTCCTTGTCCATTTTCTGACAAGGAGACTTTGCACCTGCCCTTCACATCCAGCCCAGTGCCTGGCAGAGAGTAAACACCAGCTGTACTGATGGATATATAAATTGTGTGATTTATGAAGCAAGGAGTTTTATGTTTTTGTGAGACAGGGCCTTGCTATGTAGCCCAGGCTGACTTCCAACTTGTGATCTTCCTGCCCTAGCCTTCTAAGTGCTGGGGATTACAGTTCCGTGCCGCTGTGCTTGGCAGCCGGATGAATTTTTGTCTTATTCATTCCTTCAACTCCACCAAAGCAATGTCTGGAATAGCGTAGATGCCTAATAAGTATATGCAGAATGATTAAATGACTTGAAGAAAGTGGATCCGAAAGTAGGAAAATGTGGCAGGAAGACAGCAAGGCAGACTAGATCCAAGGAAGGCTGGGTCAGCGAGAAGGGGCAGCATTCAGCACACTTTGAGCATGGCCGAGCGTTGGCCTTGGGTCCGTCTCTCTTTTCCTCTGGGATGGTACTTCCCAAAGTGTGGTCCACAAACCCCCAGCTCACGGTCTCCTGGGGTGAACTCACCTGGCCGCATCAGAGTCTCTATGGTTGAACCTGGGAATTTGCAATATTTGAGCTTCCAAGAAATGCACTTTAAAATCTGGGAGCCGGATTATGGCTCATTATGGCAGATTACAGATGCTGGGGAGGAGATTGCCATTCTCTCCTTCCCTAGAGTAGTCACATCAAAACAAATGACAACTGCCACTCACAGAGGACATATGTGCCTTATGTCCTATAGCCCTCCCAAGCACCCTGTGAGGAGTGGGTATCACTGTCCCTTTACACGCGAGGAAACTGAGGCTCTGACAAGTTAATGAACTTGCTCAAATCACACAGCTGGAAGGTAGCAGGGTCAGGACCACACTGTCCCACCTTGGGCTGGGATGTTCCCCCTTGTGGCTGACCTCAGTCTGTCTTACTGTCCTCAGGGCCAAGTCTGTTTTCCTGACCTCAGACAGAAGAGAGCTGTCCCCTCTACCAGCAGCGATTAGGTGCTGCCACCAGTCTTTGATGTTTTATTTTTATCTTTCGCAGTGCTAGAGTTTGAAGCCAGTGTCTTGCATGTGCCAGGCAAACACTACCAGTGAGCCACGTCCCCAGCCCCTCCAGCCTGTGTTTTGATGGGAATGCACGGAGCGGTGGCCGAAGCCTCTCTGGGCAGTGTGTGTTCGTTAAAGACCTCTGTGCCAGGCCTGGGCCTGGAGGCACCTCCCGTCTGGGGCCTGGGGAGGTCTGCTAGGCAGCAGCTCTGACCCTGTCAGCCAAGCTCCCCGCCCCTCACCCCCACCTTACATATCAGCAACTGTCACCTGCTCGGCAGATGGGCTGACTGGCAGCACCTCTCCCTGGGCTGTGCCCAGATTGGCTTGGCTGTGCCCTGGCTGCCCCTAAGCTAGAGCCATCTGTGCCCGAGAGAGACCCAACATCAGAGAAGGACAGACGGGGCCCTCGCAGGCCCTCTAGGTGGTGGGGAGAGAGCTTAGGGCCTTGTGGCACCCACACCTGCCATGCCTAGACAGGGCCCCTGAGGACCAGCACACAGGCTGGGCACAGGGGCACTTCACCTGCCCCCGTAAGGGCTCCAGAGTCCTTTCTGAGGCTGAATGCCGCTTTCCTGGCCGTGTGCTCTGGCCCAGACAGACCTCTAAACCATCTCTTTCTGCTGCTTTCTCTGTCAGCAAGAAGCCCCAGAGCCTCTCCGTGGAGGCAAGAGTCCCCGGACCCCTCCACCTGGGGGTGAGGGGAGGGGTGAGCTTGTAGGGAAAGGTCCCAAGGGGCCCTCCTCCTGCGTTTGTTTTCACAGCCGATTGAACGCACTGCCTTTTTTAATGGGAAAAGCAGAGCTGGACTAAAAATTCCCTTTAAAATGAAGCCTGAGAAGAACACAGGGATAGAGTGTGTGCAGATTCAGCATGCTGTACAATGGGGAAGGGACCGGCTCTGAGGACCCTGCTGCAGGTTTGGCATTTGATAACGGGGCGGGGGAGACATGGTCACCCCTCTTCCCCCAAAATTGCTCATTTAGAGGGAGAGACTGGTTGATTGATTCCCCCTGAATCTGACTGAAGGCATTTCTGTCTCCATGCTGAGGAGTCTCAAACCAGAGCCCAGGGGATCCGGAAACCGAGAAGTACCCCAATTCAGCAAGCATTTCTGTTCAGTCAGGCTGTCCCCAGCTCTTAGGAAGGGAAAATCAGCCACTTCATGTCCTCCTACCTGGATCTCCGGTCACATTAGCAGCAGGGTCCAGGGGGCCACATGCTAGTGGGGCTGAACTGTGGGTATCAGCGTCCTGAACAGGAAGGGGCTGACACATTCCCAGGCAACCTGACACCCCTTTCTGAAAGCATTTGGCTGCATGTTTTCCTGGGAAATGAGGACTTTTAGGGGAGAAAAACTACCAAAAAAAAAAACAAAACCGACCACTGCATTGCAGAGCCTCTGAGATTGGTGCATGCTGCCCGGCTGCCGTTTAAGGCACACACACCACACAAACTCTGCTGCCTGCTCCTAGACCCAGGGCTGCCCTGGAGTTTCCATAGCCTGGAGTCAGAGACATGGGGAGGGGGGTCCAGCTCTTCTGCCACCCAGCTCTGGACTGGCCCAGGGCAGGATCGTAGAGGCGGTGGTGGAAGCAAAGGTGGCAATTACCTGATTGGCAAGAGGGAGAGCAGAGGATTAGTGCCCAGGCTGGGAGGCTGGCTTCCTGCTGCCTCTGCTGCCTTTGCCACCACACTGGCTACCTCCATCATCCAGGACGTTTTCAGCTGAAAGCTGCACATGCTCGTTGCTGGCACCATCCAGTGTGAGATGCCCCCATCATTTTCTCCTCTGTCTTTCCCAAAAAAGGGACTCTGCTACCCACCCACCTCTGGACTCACAAACTCAAAATCCATGGAATATCAGATCTGAAAGGGACAGAGGAGATCATTTCTTCCAGCGTTTTTATTTAACAACAAGCTTGAGACCCACAGAGGCAAGGTGACTTGACCAAGGTCACTCAGTGGACAAGGGACAGAGGTGGGGCAGAAGTGCTGGGCGGGAAACCCAGTGAGAGAGCTCTCAAGAGGGCTCTGATACCCTAATCCTGATTGATAAATGAAGTCATTGATTAGCTGTTTAAGGCAGCCAAGGAGGATCCAGCTTTAAGTCCCCCTCCCACACACACCCTGCATTTCCCCAGCAGGGGTCTGGCCCCCACAGGAGCCCTCCCACACCTCCTGGTTCTAGCCTGGCCTCCAGGGCTCGTCAAGGACAAGGAGGGGCTCCCTGCTCTGTGCTGGCCCTGCTCCATGTCTGCACTGGGTTGCCAGCCTCAGGGGAGGAGGGAGGCCCAGCAGGGGCGCCCCTCCTAGCCCTCACCCTGGCAGCCAGACACCCAAGGCCAGCTCATGGCACGCCAGTGTGAGGCAGGAGCCAGGGAAATTGCCAGCATTTTCCAGTCCACAGAACTGCACTCCTGATCCCTCCCTGACTTCCGCCGGAGCCTGGGGCTCCCCAGCCCTGCTAATCTTGCTTCCAGGCACCTGAGAACCCAGCACAGCCCTGTCCGGTCTTGACTTGATCTCCCAGGGAAATGGCTTCAGTTCTTTTTTTTTTGGCTGGGGTGGGGGTTGGGGGGCGGTGTGCTGGAGATCAAACTGAGGGTTTCGCACTTGCTAGGCAAGCGTTCTACCACGTGAGCTAAATCTCTGACCTCAGAAATGGCTTTGGTTCTACATGGAGCACAGAACACTAGGGGTGGGAAAGTGGTCTGGGCACCTCTTGCAAAGGCGGCCCACGGGCTGTGCTAGGGACCATGGGGATTGTAGCTCTGTGCAGGGGCTTAGACCAATTCTGCCAAGCCTGGACCTCGTGAAAAGGCTTCTGCGGCACTGACCATGAGGAGGGTGGCCCGGCCTCAGTCTGACCTCTGGAACTCGGGAAATTGGCTCATATTTACTATGCGCTGTGCTCCTTTCAGTATGCTATTCTAAGTAGGATACAGGCAAACTGAGTGTTGTCCCGAAGAATTTGGCCAAGATGGAGGCGGCAACAGAAACTGCTGAAAAAGGGTGAAAGGGGCACCTTGGATTAGGCAAGGACCCCTGGGGAAGCCACGGTGTCTGCTTCCAGAGAGCCAGAAAGCGGCCATGTCTTGTGGAAGGATGGACTGCGTCGGGCAGTGGAAGCCACAGGGAGACAGATTTCAGTTCCAGAGAAGGAAGTGTGCGCCAACTCCTCAGATATCCAGACAGTGGGCGGGGCTGTCTCCTGAGGCCCTGAGTCACCGCTAGGATGTTCAAGTAGGGGCTCCCGCCGGAAGTCAGAGGCTGGGCTGGGGAGAGCTAAGTGGAGAGGCAAAGGGAGCTTCCGTGAAAGCCTGGGCCTGTGCGGGACGCCCCATGGGTGTGCTTTGCCCGACAGCCACCATGTAGCACAGTTTGCCAAAAACGGTGTTATTGTCTGCTTTTATAGATGACAAAATGAGCCTTAGAGAGGTTAAGGACAAGGTTGTCCACTTGGAAAGCAGCAATTGGGACTGAGCCCCAGGCCTGTGTGGCCTCTCATCGCTGGGTCTTTGTACTCGGCCACTCTTGGCCCTGCGTCCCGGGCTCACAGGGTCCTGGAGCAGAGGGACCAACCGCCTGCACAGGCTGGCGCCACTCCTGCCAGTGAAACCAAGAAGGAGGCGAGGTGATGCTGTTGGGATTCAGGATTGGAGGCCCTCAGGGACTTCTGTTGACCAGCCTCTGGGTTATCCCTGGCCAGGCTGACGCTCTACAAGTCTCTGCTGTGAAGAGGGTGTGTGAGTGTGTGTGTGTGTGTGTGAGTGTGTGTGTGTGTGTGTGTACACTGGCAGGTGCTGGGAGACACCTGCCCCTCTGCCTCCTCCTAGGTCCTCTTACCCAATCCCCTCCAGAGCCTTCCACAGCCCCAGGAGAAGTGCGCCCACCCCAGGCGTGGGCCTTCAGCCTGATCCCCAGATGTGCATGGGGGGACAGGGCAGTCAGAGCCCTTCTGCCCTCGGGTTCGGAGAGTTTGGGTACAGTGCCAGACGCACCTGTCCCTTCCCCCTCCTGCACACTCCGTGTGCTCACTTTCTTCCCCTCCCTGTCATCTAAGCATGAGCCAGTAGTTTGGGAGTTGCTATTCATGCCACTCTTCCTGTCCCCCTACACCCAGCCCAGTCCCAAGGCCAGTCACTTTTAGCTCTTTTCCCTTGAATGCTCTTTTCTCTACCCCCAGAAGCTTGGACCAGTCATTAGCATCTCTCACCCTAATTATGTAGAAGCTGGTCACTGGGCCTGGTACGCATGGCCCTCCTCTCCTGCCCAGTTACTTTCTGCCCAGCACGAGGGATACTTCAGAAAGCCATCCTTGATCTCCCTGAGAAGTCTGAGTCCCTGTACTGTATGGCACTGTCCCGCGCTCCTTTCTATTACTGGTTGTAGCACAGATCTGATGTGTGTGTGGTCAGTGAGTAGTCATCTCTCCAGGCAGAGTGAACACCCTACAAGGGCACTGCCTTGTTGGCTTTTGTTCATCACTGACTCCCCGGTGCTGAGGATAGCACTTGTCACATGAGGCAGGCAATTAACCAAAGGTGGCTGAGTGGATGACCACTGGCAGGGGTCTGGAGCCAGGCTTTGTGCATGGATGGAGAGGCTAGTGGGGGAGTCAGGTGCGGGGCTCAGACACAGGGCTGGTCGGGTGCAGAGTGGCAGGTGGGTGACTCTCCTGGGCTCTGCAAAAGGCTGCTTCACTGGGGAGTGGAGGCCACAGAGTGGCCATGGAGAATGTGCCTTCTTTGGGTCATGTGCCATGAAAATATCAGTCCTTGGGAGCAATTAGTTAAGTTAATTAGCTCATCCATTTAAGTAGCAGCTAAAGCACCGGGGCCTGAAGACTGTTTTGGGAAAGACACTCAATTATTTGCACCAATGTCACCCTCATTTCCCTAGTAAACTCAGCCGTGGCTGGTTGAGTGCATAGGCTTGAGCACTTGATTAATTTCCCCTGTTTAGGGGCTGGAGCGGGTGGGGGTGGAGGGACCTGGGGAGTGGGGCTTGCTGAAAGTAGGCTGTCACAGAGTGGAAGCCCCAGTGGCCACCTTAACACTTTCCATTGACACCCTCTTTTTTGGATCCTTCTGATAACAGAATTTTCAGGATCCTGAAATGTCACCCTAGAGAGAGGACAATAGCCAGGGTCACATAGCAGGTCAGTTTCTGGGACATCTTGAGAGCCCAGATTCCCAACCTCCCACACCAGGACCTCCTCTTCTGGGGAAGAAGAGAACAGGTGCCAGGTTTCACTGTGGTGGTGCAGAGGCCCAGGGAGGGTGGTGACAGGGTCACATAGCGTGGCTCATGCAGCATGAAGTGCCCTCCTCTCCCTTCTGGGCTTCCAGCACCCAGTCTGGTAAGGAGGCCAGTGTTTGTTGGAGGCAGGCTTGGATGTACCCTTGTTCCTTGCCCCAATCCTTGGGACAGTCTGCGGCGCACAGGTCCTGGTCTCTGGCAAGGCAGCGGTTCGGACTGATAAGGCACCTACCGCGTGGCCAGGCTGTGCTGGGTGCTGGGGGTGGGGTAAGTGCAAAGGCAGAGGGAAGACACCAGCAAAGCCGCCGGAGAAGAGCACATGTAAGGAGATCTGTACGGTATGTCCAAGAACCCGGTCAGCAAAGCTTGTGGCGAGGAGGGGAGACCTAAAGGCTCTCTGGTACTTGTGTGTGAATAACTGTGAGAAGCAAGCAGGGTGAGGGGCAGACAGGCTGGAAGGTTCCGGAGGCCAGTGCTGCGGGGACGGGGACGGGTGCTGGAGTGATCAAAGGGGACATTTTGGGAAGGACGCTGGTTGGGTGCAGCTGGGAAAAGGCCACACTCAAGATTTGCCGTTAGGATAATACCATTGAGATTTCAAGCAGAGAAAAGGAAAGACAATGTCACTGGGATGGGGCACGGTGTCAGGTTGCTGGGCTGGGGGACTCACCCGCAAGGCTAGTTTAGGAGGACTGCAGGGAGCTGAGAGGCAGGGATGAAAATCGGACATCTCAGCGGACAACTGGCACTCCAGGTGCTGTGCCTACGTGGGTTGGCTCAGGTGACCTGGCAACGGAGTCCTCCAAGAAAAGGAACCTGCAGCCTAGAGAGCATCAGTCATCAGTGCAAGTCACACAGTTCACACAAGGCCGAGCCGCGGCCCCGGCTCTCACTCTGAAGCCATCGCTCTTTCCATCAAAGCTGCCATCTCCCCTCTGCCACATGGAGGTGAACTGGCACCCCGGGCTCCCTCTAGGCTACTTAATCGAATCTCTGGGAAATGGATGGGGCTGGACAGCTTTCCTTTAAGCTCCTCAAGTGACTTGAAGGATTAGAGAATTTGAGAAGCAGCCTCCTGCATCACCTCGGTGGTACATGATTGTAATCTCAGCACTCTGGAGAGGCTGAGGCAGGAGGATCACAAGTTAGAGCCCAGCCCAGGCAACTTAATGACTTAACAAGACCGTGTCTCAAATTAAAAAATTAAAAATGGCTAGCGATAGAGCTCTGTGCAGAGGTGCTGAGTTCATTCCTCAGTATCAGAAGAAAAAATAAAGTGTGTTTGACAGGGGATCTTGACCGAGCTCCCTTCTCCATCAAAGACCCAGCAAGGCCAGTAGGAACACACACATGGGCTGCTCGTGCCCCTTGAATATGCTTTTGACCAGCAGATGGTGACAGAAGGGTCACCATCGGCCTGCACATGGCCCCTCCAGGCCATCAGCAAGGGCTGCTGGGAACTCTTCTCATAGGTGAGCAGGACTGAAGTCAGTCATGAGGCCTTGGGCAGGTCACCTCACTCCCCTGGAGGTGGATGAGCTTTAGCACCCCACAGATCAGGCCTTGAATCATGGCACTTCCCAGTTGTGCAGACTGCAGCAAGTCATTTGCATGCTCTGAGCCTCAGTTTTCTCAGCTGTGAAATGGGGGCAGACACTGATCTCTTAGGGTAGTTGTAAGGCTTAGAGAAGATCCAAGTGTCTACAGTCCCGTCCACTTTATGGTTAAGGAAAGAAGGTGCTTGAAAGTGACTGGCAAGGCAGAGAGTAGAAGGATTGGGAGTGTGGCCCCAAGTTCAAATCCCACATCTTCCTAGCTGTGTGACCTTGGGTAAGTTATTTTACCTCCTACTACCCTAGTTTTTCCACCTGTAAAATGGGATTCAGAAGAATCCTCTGCCCTGGGGTTACTGTAAGTATTAAGTAAATACATTCACATTACGCATTTAAGACAGTGCCTGGCGCATAGTAAGCGTCAATATATCTTCCCTATCATCATCAGCAGCATTATCTCAACACCTCAATCTCACTACCTCCAAGCACCTTCCTGCCCTTAAAGGAAATGGTCTGGGCTGCCACCTGCTGCGGGTTGCAGAGTCTCTGGTTCCCCCCACCTGGCACCACCGCTGTGTGAACCTGCTCTGCGTGGCTCCTGCCGACTTCCCAGCCGCACTTGGAGGCCTGGCTCGGAGAGAAGCGGGGAAGGCCGGGTTGCACCACAGGCTGCTGGGGCCCACAAGGGATGTTGGGTGCGGTGGCTCTTGAGACAGCCATCACGCCCACTCTCAGCCCTTCTTCCTCCCAGCATTGCCGGGTCCGACAAGGTCAAGTGCCAGCCACGCTCCCCGGCCTGGAGGGTCTCTTGCTCTGACCTGTGGCCCTGCTGTCAAGCTGCATTCTTTTTGGTGACAATTTCTCCACCAGAAACCCCTATTTAATGACTGCCCGAAACATCTCCGTGTATGTGCAGCCTGAATACTTCTTCACAGTTTTTTTTCCCTGGGGTGTGCTCTTTTGCCCCCAGGAAACCGGTGGCTGCAAATACATACCCAGAAGAGGGGGCCATGGTGGGCTAATGAAAAACCTCAGCATGACTTTACAGGAAAAAGGCTTTCAGTGGAAAGTAAGCAGAGAAGGGGTAGGGGACAGCTCTGACAAAGGTCAAGCTGGTCCCTTAAAGGAAAGCAAGAGCAAACAGGAAGGGGACTTCAGCCCGAAAAACCGAAGGGGCATTGTTGCGACAAAGGCCATATGGCTGCCTGTTAACAAAAGAGCAAGATTAGCTCCGTGGGGCGCTGTCGTGACCCAGGGTCTGGCTGATCACTGTGTCAGTCCCCATTCCCTGGTTCCGGGGAGCCCTTAGGATGTGAAGGGATACTTGGTTCCCCTGAGATGGTCATTTACGGAGCCGCTTTGGTTCCATCATGGGGTCATTAGTTACTCCTGCTCGGGTGACCATGACCTTGCTTGTGGGGTGGTCCACAGGGCTCTCTCTGCCTTTCCTGAAATCGGGTGAGCGCAGGTTAGGACAATGCTGGATTCTAAGCATCGCTCGAGGCAGTCAGGAACTGGACTGCCATAGAAGCTGGGGATTGGATAGCCCTGCAAACCCTGAAATTTACTTTAGATACTCTTATCTTGGTGTCCTCAGTCGTAAGAGGGGTGAGATAGGCTAGGTAACTTTAGGGACCATAAACCTGGAATCCTGAGTGATTGCCGTGCCTAACTGCAGGGCTGAGCAGCATCTGATCCAAAGCTTTAAAGTCATAAAAAAGCAGATACATAAGCGAAGGCAGAGATGCCAAGTTTGCCCTACTTTTAGTTGCCCATCGGGTATGTGCAGGCCCAGCCTCTAGGTTCCTGTTACATTGCCAGCAGACTGTCAGCTTTGATAATACGTGGGAATCTCCAGGGCAACCTGTTCTGGACTCCTCCCTATCTCCATGATGTATAGAAACCGCCCAGCACATAGTAGGCACTAAATAAACAGCAGCTCTTTCTTCTATTAGTTTCCACATCTGCAAAGCAGAGATATTTTTTAAAAGCTAACATTTACTGAGTCCTGATGGCCCCTTATTCTGTGTCCTTTCTTCCTTTTCGTGAAGTGCTAGGGATCCAACTCGGGCTTGTACACACTGGACAAGTGCTCTACCACTGAGCTACACGCTCAGCCCTGTTTGCTGTTTGGATGTCTTTGTATATATAATGCAAGAGATGCTCCCAGGCTGTGTGAGACAGATCCTGGTTCTGTGCTTGCTTTACAGATGAGACACAGACAAGTGAAATAACTTGGCCAAGATCACATAGCTGTTAAGCGGCAGAGTCAGGATTCACAGCCAGCGGTCTGGCTTCAGAGCCAGTATTTTAACTGCTGGTGCTGTGAAGGGGCCCCTGCTGGCCCCGGGGTCCATGCTGTTGCTCAGGACTGCTGTGACAGCCAGCCATTCTACGTGGCCTGGCCTCACACAAACAGCAGGGGAAGGGAGGCGGGGAGAAGTCTCCCTGAGCACTACTGAGCGTCATGGTGGTGGCAGTGGGATTTAGAAGCTCTTTGCAGGAATCCAGTTGCTGTGTTTCTAGATGGCAGGCACTGAAAGCCATTATTTTGTCTGGACAGCTCTGAAGTGGCACAGAATTTGGTCAAGGTGAAAAATGCCATCACCTTTTTTTGGGGGGGGCTGGTACTGGGGATTGAACTCAGGGCCTTGTGCTTGCAAGGTAAGCATTCTACCGCTGAGCTAAATCCCCAACCCCAACACCAGCTTTTCAAGCATCCTCTTCTTGTCCCTTGACCCTTGCTCAGCTGGGACCTGGGGGCTGGGGATTTCCAGCACAGCAGCCTTCGCTCTGCGCAGGCTGGCAGCCTAAGCTATTTTCGCAGGGTACCGGCTGTGGGGGTACTGGCAGAGAAGGACTGGGCGGAGGGTGCTGCCAGGCAGGGTCACTGGGAGAGAAAGGACCTTGGAACCAAGTCAGCCCAGGGAGACCGCCCCAGTCCTCTTAGGCATTTCCCCCTAACATGGCCCTTCCACCACATGCCACAGGGACGCAGGTCACAGGACCTGCCTTGCAGGGGTGGACAGGAGCCAGGGCTCTGGGGCAGCCCTAGGACTTCTGGGTAAAAGGGGCATGAGTTGCCATTTCATTGGGCAACTTATTGTCGTCTGTGGACTTACTTGGAGGTGACTGGGGGATGATGACAGAGATCGTGAAGGAGGCAGAAGCATCTCCACCCTTTTCCTGGCCACCTTGTCTCTGCCAGTGTCCACTACTGTGGTCCCGAGTCTGGGGCTAGTTTAGGCTGACCCTGAGGCCACCTCAGTGCTAGTGCATCCTGAGAGGCAAAGCCGGTGGTGAGGGAGGAGCTGGCGGCAGCTGCTGTCTGCTGTCTCCAGGACGCCTAGGGCCAGAAATCAAGACTTCAGTGGCCACTAAGTGAGGTGCGATGGCAGGAGGGTTGAGGTTCGGGGGGCAGGGTGAGTGCCAGGAGGAAGTAGTATTAGCATCCTGGGGAGAGGTCCAAGAGAGAAGGAATATGTTCATTCCTGTCTTCCTTTGACTCTTATATTTCGGTAGCAGCAGGAGCTAATAGTGATGTGCCAAGCTCAACGCTGCGTTCGCCTCTTTGTGTCCATTATCCCCCGAATCCTCACAATTACCCTTTTTCGCCATTAAAATCCCCATGTTGCGGGCAAGAAAGATGGCACTTACGGAGGCCACAGAATTTGCCCAAGGTCCCACAGTGCACAAAGGCAGTATGAAGGTTCAAAGATGCCACTGAGGTATTATTGAGGACCTCTATGCCAGGAGGTCCTCACTCTCATGGAGCTTACAGTCTTGTGGGAGGAAGATAAAGACCAGCCAGGACAAGGGTGATAAGTGCTGCAGGGGAGAGGCACAGGATGCACAAGGAGAGGGGCCAGGAAACTGAGACCTGCAACACGTTGGGGGATGGCATGGTGAAGTGGGGTGAAGACAGCAGTGTCTTCTGCTACCAGGACAGCATGTGCAAAGGTCCTGCGGCAGGAAAAAAGCACAATCATTCAGGACTCAAACAGCAATGGTTGCAGCTAGAGAATGGGGTGAGGGAGTAGGCAGAGTCAGGTGAGGCTAGAGACTGGTTAAGGGTCACACTGGAGATGCTGGTGTAGGAAACTTGCAAGAAGACAGGGAAGGAGGGATTGCCAGGAAGTAAGGAACATCTCAGGAGGAGGGGAAGCTGTAGATACGTTCCTAACCTATGTAGACCTCCGCCAAACCCACCATGGGACCTTACATGATCAACCCATTCTTTGGGGCTTCCTGTGCCATAAAAGGCAAAAAATTGCCCCTTCTTTGCCTCTGAGCCACACACAGCTGCCTTTTCTGAAGGGACCCACAATGTGCCACGCCTCCCTCAGCTTGGCTGGGTTTCCAGCCTGCGCAAATGTCCCCTGGGCCTTCCCCACACCTGTGGACCTCTTTTGCCTCTGGAGGAGCAGGCACTCTGGACGCAGCGGAGCCTTGAAACAGGTATTTCCAGCAGGCATAGACATGGTCTTATAGAAATACCGTGTCTCTTGCAATTAGACTTGATTTTCCTGGAGGCAGCTTGGTGTGAGGCTCCAGCATCTTTCAATTCATTTTATCAAACACAAGGATCATTTCACCCAGGCACCCGGTTCGCACTTTTCCAGTCATTAAAGCCTGGGTGGGCTTTCTCCACAGGCAGGACGGTGCTGGAAATTCTGCAGTCTCACCTAGAAGCTGCAGAGCCTTCTGGGGTGGGGCAGGGGGAGCAGGGAGAAGCATTTCTTCCCCAGGGGAAACAGAAGAGAGCAGCCAGTTACTGCTCTTTAGCTGGCCACCCCTCTCAGGTGACACACAGTCCCGCAGTGTGTCTGTGTGTGGGGAATCCTTGCTGCCCTCCTCTGAGCACGCTGACCTTGAGCCCTTGAGCCCAGTCCCCTTTTCCATCTGGAGAATGCGAGGGGTAGCTGAGCTGGCTGGAGTCTCAGGTGCCCCCCCATCCCAGCACCCAGTGGCACGTGGCCACGTGTCAGGGAACATGCAGCCCGGAAATCCCTGAATCAGCTTTTCTGCAGACCAGGGGCTGTGACAAGCAAGCTGCAGCCCTCAGGAGGCTCCAGCCTGCAAAGAACAGTGGTTTCTGTGGCACTGCAGTGGCCGACTTGGGAAGGATGTTGTGTCTGGGGCTGGCGACCCCCAGAGAAGGGGGGAAGGGGGGCTGCTCATTGTGGATATTGGGAATTTCACAGGCGCCTCAGATGGGGTGAGGATGAGAAGGTGAGATGTGCGAAGCCTTGAGTGAATCTCCCTACGTGCACACCTACAGGGGTTTTTAGGGGAACAGGGGGGAATCAAACCCTAAACTCGGTTGGTGATTGCAAGAATGTGAAAAGAAAGGAGATGCTACTGAGGCCAAGGGAGGCTGAGTGATGGGGCAGGTGGCCTGGGAAGGCCAGAAATGGGAATCCCCTGTCACCTGCACGAATTCAAGCTGGTCACTGGGGTCCTGAAGTCTTAGCAGGTGGGACTGGGCACCATCCATGAGGCACCAGGATGACACAAACGCAGCAGGGGTATCAGGTGGCAGCCCTCTCCTGGCTCTGGGTGGGAGGAAGTTGGGGAGCTGATTTCCATGCAGAGCTCTGTGGGGGGTTCCTGTCTGAGGACTGGCACAGGGTCCTCCTCTCCTGTCTAGGTCCCTTCACCTTCCTCTCTCCCCGCCTGAAGTGCCCACCGAAGAGCCCTGGGCGCCAGGCCCGACTCCACCCTCCCAGACCATTGGGCTGGTGCTGGGCACTGCGGCCAGGGAGCCCTTCGGAGAAACCCCCACCTCCCCTCCCCTCTAGTGTCTTTCGTTCCTTCCTTTTCTCCCTCCTTTTACTTCCTCTACTCAGGAAAACCTTCACTGTATCCCTGAAGCAAATCTCTTCTCTCCCACCCGGCCCCTCGCACTCTCACAGCGGGGAGGTCCCCTCCCCCAGCCAATCCCGCACCGCACCGGAGGCGCAAAAGCTGGGGGCGGCGGGGTTGGGGTGGGGACTGTCGCGGATGGGCAGGGAGTGGTGCGAGTGGGGATCCTCCGCAGAGCCGTGGGAGCCCCCGTGTGGCTCCCAGGCCCGACCCGCCCCCACCCGAAAGTTCTGTAAGGCTGGGGGGGCAGCTGAACCCCACTCCCGCTCCCCCCCGCTCTTGCACACCCCCCTCCGCGGCGCGTCCTCCCCATGCGGGTCGCCCGGGCTGGGGGCCGGCCAGGGTCCCGGTCACCCGGGATCTGCTCTCGGAGGGGCCGGAGGGGCCGCGCCGTGTGCAGGCGGATGTGAGGCGCATCCCAATTGGCGGGCGGGCGGGGGAAGCGGAGCAGGTTGTTACTACTGCAGAGGAGAGAGAGGGAGCGGCGGGCAGAGCTCCGCAGAACCGGCAGAAGTGACAGGAGGGGACCTCCACTTCGGACGGCCGTCCCCTCCACCAGCCCTGCCGATCGTCCCCCGGTAAGGGAAGCCCCGGGGCGGGGGTGGGGTGCGAGGGCAGCCTATGGGCCCCAGCGAAGCCACGCCCGGCCACCAGCGGGCACCTCCAGGGCCCGGGCGCGGGAGGATGCGGGGTCCCCAAAGTGGGACACTCCGCCTTTCTGGGCTCGGCGCTCACCGCGGAATGAACTAAGCGCAGGACGGAGCCGTGGTGGGAGGCGGGCTCGGACCGGTCCGTCCCGCGGGAGGTGTCCTGGATGGTCCTGGGAACCCCTCACCCTCGCCCTGTTTCTTCCTCGCGGGCAGTCCGGGACTGGAGCGGGGAGAAGGTGCGGGAGGCCGGGTGCCTCCACGCCGGAACCTGGACACTAGAGGGGGACATGAGGCGCTCGCTGCCGAGGAGCCGCACAGGAGAGTGGGTGAAGGGGGTGCGGTGAAAAGTGGGCGCGGGGTGCGAGGGACCTCAACCGCCCCCGCCAAGGTGAGGACGAGTTGAGGGATCTTCCGGAGACCCCTGGCGCAAAGTGGGGCGCGCGGGGGCGGGTGCCAGCGGAGCGCGTTGCCCTCCGTGCTCCTCGCCTGCTGCAGCAGTCCGAGACTGGGATCCACGGTCACGTTTTCTGCCCCTTCCTCTCCCCAGAACTTTTTCATAGTCCAGCCAGCACCGCGGCCCCGTGCACTGGGAGAAGCAGGATCGCAAGGATCCTGACAGGCGGCAGAGCTTGGAGAGCCGGGGTGGGGCGCGTGGGGAGAGGCAGCCGGGCAATAGAGCGAGTCCCCTGCTCAGTTTGCCGCGTGGCCTTTGACAATCTGCTGTTCCTCTGTGACTCTCAGGATGGTAGAGGACAGGCATGGGAATGACGTGGAGGAGGGTGCAGGGGTGAGCAACCCACTGCCGCCCGCCTGAGCCTCTGCACCTGGGAATTCTGGTGGCTTCTCACAGCACGCACAGCACACGCTTCCTGGGGAAGGGGGGAATGTGGACCCAGCGCCCCAGGGAGAGTCCAAGGCATCCGTTCTGACCTGTCCTATGACCTTGGGCAACTCATTTACCTCCTGGGCCTCAGTATCTCCACCCAAATGGGGTTCAGAACTTAGGGTATCAGAAGTCTCCCCCAGCCTGGACTCTTGCTGGCCCCCATGCGCAGGTGACGCTCACCGAAGGGACGGTGTGAGGTGCACTAGGTAGGACCACCTAGTTCTGGGGAGACTGCTCCCTAACCCCCGGAAGGGCAGCAGGGCTGTGAGGCCCGCAGCCGCTCCTCCGTCATTTCCCCCACTCCGAGTCTGCAGCCTGCTCGGAGGCCCCAGCGTTCCAGCGCTCCAGGGCTCCACATCCTCTCTGCAGAGGGCACAGCCGCCCCTGCAGACAGGGTCGGCTGTGGAGGTTAAAAGGGCGAATGTCAAGAGCCTTCCAAGGTCAGGCCACCTTCTTCCCTGTCTCTGGGCAGGACTGCATCCTCCTCCAACAAGGACGATCTGAAATCTTCTCTGTCTAGAAAGATCTCCTCTGCCAGAACCCATAGCTTCCTGCTGTGCAGTCTGGCAGCCCTAACGCCTTCCTGGGGTGCACTCAGGTTCCGCCCCCATTTTGAGACTTGCCAGCCTCTTGTTGGGCCTCGGGAGTTGAGGGAAGAGCCCTGGTTTAAGACCAGAGTGGAGTTGAGTTTGTAGGCTCTGCCTCTGCTTTGTATGACCTTGTGTGACCTTGGGCAACCCCCTTTCTTCTTTTCTTCACCTGCACACTGAGAGAGTACACGGAGAGGTAACTTCCCAGGACTCTTCAGCCCTGCAGATTGTGGCTGAATTTCTGGGCTGGTACCTGAGGGACAGGAAGTGGGTTTGAAGGGGTGATGGAAACAGGTATTTCTGGGTCCTCCCAGTTCTCTGCCCGCTCCACTTCCATCCCCCAGAGTGGGGACAACTTGAGACAAAATATATAGAAGGGGCCATTTTTAAAGTCCTACACATCCTGGAGCCTTCGGCTTGCTGGTTATCAAGCTGTGTGATCTTGAGCAAGTGCCATCATAGAGCTTCAATGACTCGGTTGTCAAAACACAACAGTGCTAACGGTGGTATTCTAGGGTCTGAAGAAACCGGAAGCGTGTGGGATGCTGAGCCCTCTGAGTCCTTCCTGAGGGGTAGCTGTCGATGGCGGCAATATGCAGGCAAGTTAGCAGGCGGGCAGTGGCCTCTGTGGATGGCAGGCTCTGTGGGCCTGCAGTGTGAGTGTCCCTGGAGTTTCCAGCGCTCCCTGCAGAAAGGGAGCTATCTCTGGCCACTAGAGTCACTCTGCAGGAGGGACTTCGAGAGAAGGAAAGAGATCGCTTGGTCTTCTGATGACCTCACACTCACTCTCCTCTACTTCTTCCTTTCTGACTCTGCCACCTTTGGTCCCTTCTGTGGTTGTAACAACATGGTCCTTTACCCGCTCCCTCAGCCTCCCAGGAGTGAGCCCATTGAGGACCTGTGAGGCACGAGACTGGATGTCCGTGAAGCAGGCTGGGCTGCGGGGTGTGGCAGCGGGGCCCCTCATCCTCAGGCCAGACCAGGCATGCAGGTGGATGGAGAAAAGGCTGGCCGGGCCAGAGCCGGGGTTTACTCCGGACTCGCTGTGTGACCTTAGGCAAGTCCCACTGCCCCCTTGGCCTCAGTTTCCTCAGGTGTGAAGTAGATGTTGGTTCAGACCAGTCAGTCCTTCTGGCCCTGTTGTTCCCCTCCCCTGTCAGCTCTGCCTTTGCTGAGCCTATGTGGGGTGTGGTGGGAGGTTCGCTGGGGTCATTTGGGCCTCAGGCATTCACTGCCTCTTGAGTCCATCCTGGCACTCAGCCTGGGGAGAGGAGGTGGTGACAGGAGCAAAGACTTTGTAGACAGACATATCCAGGTTTCCATGTTGGCTCTTTCCTTAATTTAGGGAATTAAGGAGAATTTAGGTAAATTATTTAACTTCTCTGAGCCTTAGTTATCGCATCTGTGAAATAGGGGTAATATTTCCTACCTCTTAGGGTTCTTGTGACCATCATATGGGACTAATTGATATAAAACTGGACTATAGGAGTTCCAGGCCAGCGGAAGGGCAGAGACAAAGTCACAGCCCTGCAGCTGGCACTACACATAGGATTCTAAGACAATGCCCCAATTTCTTATGTCCCCCTCCCGCTGTGCACCGCAGGAATTAGCGTGCAGTGGTCCTCGTCACAGGGCCTGTGGAGGACGTGTGGCCACATGGGGCTGGAGGTCAAGCAGCCCTCCGTGAGGAGCTTGGAGGCTGCAGAGGGCCGGCGAGGAGAGGGATGCAGCTGGGGGAAGGACACGGAAGGAGCCGGGTGTTAGGGGAGGGAGCTTGGGGGTACAGCGGGGGAGCGAGCCTGCAGGATCACCAGCCAGTCCTGTGATTCTGATTAAGGGGAAACTGAGGCTCAGAGCACATTAGCACCCACGCTGGAGGTGAGCCGGTTGGCACATGTGGTCCCTCTCAACCCAGTGCTCTTTCCATCCTCCCTGTCAAGCTCCAAGCAGTTACTTTCCATCTCTTGTCAAACCAGAGCACAAGGTTCAGGGCCTTGTTTGCAGCAGGGAGGGCGAGGGTCCTGCTAGGAAGGAACTTCCCGATGCAGAGACTGAGATTGTTGGGACCAACATTCCCATTGTGCAGATGAGAATGCTGAGGCCCAAGAAAACTAAAGGGTAGCATAAGCTTACCCAGCATCGGAGACCAGGCCGCCACACCATTCTGCTTTTCTTGAGTCAAGCGTGCCACATGGCGGCAGGACAGCCAGAATGTGAAAAATAAACCCAAATGGGCCTGGGGAGGGGAGGGAAGACAGAAAGACAAAACAGAAGGCCAAAGACAGCACTATGACTTCCAAGACCGCTCTTTGTTTTCTTGGCCCGCCTGCTCCTGAGCCGCTGGGCTGACAGCCGGCCCTGCCTGGAGAGGAGACAGACAATGGCTGGCCTATCCGTCTCGGTGTCGCGGGCCATGCGGAGTGAAAGAAAGTCAATATTTGCCCAGAGGCTAAGGACAGGCAGAAAGTCTGACTCCAGTGGGGCAGGCTGGGGGCAGAGTGGTTCTGGAAAGGAAGGTTGCAGAGTGAGCACTTGACCTCTAAAGGAGCCTTCGGGTTTTCCGCATTGAATAACCCTTGTGTCTCCAGGGATCCAGAGTCCGCTGGCCGCCTTTGCCCCCACCATCCTCCCTCCCTAATAAATTTCGCGTTTTGTTTGGAGCCGATGCCTCCCCAGCTTCCAGCTCTCTGGAGAAATGGGAATTTTGAAGCTTTTGCCGAAAAGGATCCAAGCAGATGGCCCATTGAGCGGGTCCCAGGCAGGAGCTGCAGTGCTGTGAGGCAGGCTGGCTCCTTATCTGGGCCCCCAGCCGCGGAGGGAAAGATGTGGAAAGCGTCCTTGGCAGGTCAAGGGAGCCTGTGAATGACTTTTTCTTCTGGCTTTGTTTTGTTATCTTTCCATTTCTCCTCTCTGTATCCTGCTCCTGCTTCTCTGCGTCCTGAGATTGCAGAGGGCTGAAGGAGGCGAGGCCCGCAGCTTCCCTACTGAATGAAATGAAAATCTTGAACCCGGAGCAGCTGCCGGCTGCTGTAATGGCTTTAGTGATTGCTGTGTTGCTCACAGAACCGAGTCTTAGCAATTTCACAAAGGGTGCATTGGAAGCAGAAGCGTCCCTAGCATGAGGTGACGGGTTGCACTGCAGCAGGAAGGGTGCCTGTGAGGTGTGAGGAAGGACTTCCCACCTCAGGAGTCACCGGCTCGGGTGGATCTGCGAGGTGGGTAGCTGCAGGAAGTGATCTGCTGAGCTCGCTCAGGAATCAGCTAGCCAGCGTCGCTAACTGCCCAACAGGCCTGCAGTGACATTCCTAGAGGTCGAGGCCAACCCCCAAGACTAAACCTAGCTCCTTGGCCCCAAACTGATCACCAGGGTCGGCATCCCTTGGAGACCAGAAAGCCAAAGCGACCTCCCCCGGCCAGGGGATTGGAAATCTGGCCGAGTGACGGAGGGTCCCGTGGCCTGGCCCCAGCATCTGAGCTGCCAGCAGGAGCAGCTCTCAAGGTTGCCAGCTCCAAGCCCACCTTCGACCTGCACCCACCGCCTGGCTGGACTTAGGGTAGCCAGCTTCTCGCGGATGGATTGCAGCCCTCCCTCCAGCTTGTGGCCCCAGCCGCCTTGCAGGCCAAAGCGGACCCCTGCATCGGTGGCCTGGCTGGAGCAGGTGCCCTCGGGGCCCCTCGTCTGCCTCTTGTGGGATACGAACTAGCAGAGCCCTGCTTTGTGAGTGCTGGTACTGTTACATGGTGGATAAGACCTCGAGTACTTGGGCTGGGTGCTCTGCGCTGAAATCCCAGCTCCTCCAGGGTTTTGGTTATGGGACTTCGATTTATGTAAACACTTGTTACCTCATTTTCCTCATTTGTAAAATGGAAATGTAGTAGTTTGAATGGAACAGGGTTGATATGACGATTTAATATATTTAATATTTACAGAGAGCTCTGGCAATAGGATAGCAAATACCTGACACAGTGCTTTAAGGGTTTAGCTATAAAGTGCTACAAAGATGGTTGCTATGGTATTTCTTAAAACCGAAAGGGATATTTTTAATATAAACTTAGTGCCAGGCAAAGCAGGGATGTGACTGGATTTGATAGGGATCCAGCCCTGGTTGTGGTGGCACATAACTGTAATCCCAGTGCTCTGGGAGGCTGAGGCAGGAGGATTCAAGTTCAAGCCCAGCCTGGGCAACTTGCGGATATAGTGAGACCAGGTCTCAAAATTTTTAAAAATGGTGGGGGGTTTGCCGAGGACATAGCTCAGTGCAAAGTCCTGAGTTCAATCCCCAGTACTGCAGGGTGGGGGAAGACCTAAGATCCATTAGATTGCCTGCATGGCCAGAGGCAGGCTGTTTCTTCTGTTTCTGGACCTCAGCTGTGCGCTGCTGAAGGGCGGAAGAGGATGCCCATCGCCTCTTCTCTACCCCACCCCCATATCTTGGGGACCGAGTGAGGTGGATGGTGGTTTAGAAAGCCAGCAGGCCTCACAGATGCACAGGTGGCTCTTCCTGTCCACGTGCAGGGACACACGCAGACTTCCTGGCGGAGGCCCGGGCACACTGGGCCGTCTACACATGGCACCAAACCCAGTGGGCTGCTCTCCCAGTGAAGCCACTTGGACTCTGGGTGGCTTTGGCCAAATCTGGCTCCTCTTATTTTCTGATCTTCCTCATTTGGCCAGGGAAGGGGCTGGTGGTTCTGTGTCTCCGAATGCTCCTGAGCATGGAGGGGGGCAGGAGGGTTTCTGGACGCTGTCCACATTTGAATAAGCAGAGAGCGGGGGGCAGAGAAGCTTCCTTCAGGCTGGGACACTGGGTCGGGCGCTCTGGACCGACCAAAGTGATGCCTTTCCTGGGGTGGCAGAAGCGAGCGCCCCTTCCCCACTGCCACTCACAGCGCAGGGGCACTGGCCAGAAGCAGGGCATGGGGCTCATGCTGCGGTCAGCACCTGTCCTGTCAGCAAGACCAGGGACCCTGGGTGGGAACACCTTTGTCCCTTGCTCCACCTGCCTCCCTCCCTGAGTGGGAAGTGGGGTCAGCCTGACCTGCTGTAATATTAGATTGATGACCAAGTTGCAGGCTTCTCATACTGCTGCCAGCCTCCTCTGCCGAGGGCCATGGGGTTGACCAGGCTGTAGATGCTCAAGCCAGCCACTGAATGATGACACCGCCCCATGCCCCTCCCACTGGGCCATCCGGATGGGTGACAGGTATGGCGAGAGGAGGCCACTTTATTTCAGAAATGCTCAGGGCCCTTGGAAATGTCTGGCATGGTGCTGTCCTCAGAGCCCCTCCCAATGTCATCTCCCCAAGAGCTCTGGAGATACGTTTACTTAGCCTAGGCTACCCCCAAGTCAGCCATGAGCTCATGGCCTAGAGGCTGCTGTGTTTCATCTCCCACGCTCCCCTGCAGATGACTCTGGTGGCACTGGCTAGAAAGGTTGGGTCCCCAGCAGGTGGCTGTCTTCTGTGACCTTGGTCCTGACCTCAGATCCCCTATATATTATCCTTCCGCGAGGTGGAAGTGTTTGGATTAGGTGGCTGGTAGAACCTCCCAAGTGGCCTCACTGGGACAGGGAGTAGGGGCTTTTCCTGAGACAACGAAGGGCAGACCTGATCTCTGTATGAGCCTGGGCTGCATTAGGTCTTAGGGAAACTTCAGACCAGAGTTCTAGACTTAGAATTAAAAAGAAAAAGTCTCCTATCAGGTCCTGAAACCTACTAGCCACATGACTTTGGGCAAGTTATCGAATCTCTCTGAGCCTGATCTCTGGATTGGGATTGATACTACTTATTTACAGAGTTTATAAGTATCTACTTAGTCTAGAGAACAACTTCTTTGAAGTGTAATTCACGTACCGTACAATTCACCCACTTAAAAGTCACAGCGCAATGATTTTTAACATAGTAAACGAGTTTGTGTGACCATCGCCGCAATCTAATTTCACATTTTTCACCCCAAAATGAAATCCCCATATATGTTCTCTCCGTTCTCCCAGCTCTAATTATCTGTCACTATAAATTTGCCACTTCTGGATATGTCACATAAATGGAATCATATAAAATATGATTTCTCATGACTAGCTTCTTTTACTTACATAATGTTTTCAAGGTTCATCCATGTTGTTTTTATTTATTTATTTATTTTTGGGTGCTGGGGCTCGAACTCAGGGCCTTGTGCTTGCTAGGCAAGCGCTCTAACCACTGAGTGAAATGCCCAGCCCCTTCATCCGTGTTATTATATGTATCGTTACTTCATTTCTTTTTATTGCTGAATAGCACTCCAGTGTGTGGCTATACTGACTTTTATTTATCTGGTCATCAGTTGATGGACAGTTGAGTTGATTCCACTTTGCAGGTACTATGAATGCTGCTGTCATAAACATTTGTGTAAAGGGTTTTGGAAGGACATGTTTTGTTTTCCTTTCTCTTGAGTGGAATTGCTCTGTCAAATGGTCTGTTTTTAAATGTCATATTTATATTAACAGGCCCTGTTCTGACTGTTTTACATGGATTATCTCCTTTCATTATCACAGTACTCTACCAGGTAGATACTATTATTGTCCCCATTTTACAGAACCAGGAAACTGAGGCATGACTTGTAGGATATCAAGTAACTTGGCTGGGGATGATCACCTAATAGGGCTGGGATTTGGGCCCTGGCGAGCAGCAGACCCTTTGCACTTACCCCATCAAGCCCCACACATGAGGTTGAAGTGAGGTAAAGCATGAGCATCCCCTCACCCACAGCCTGGCCTAGAGCAGGGGTGTGATGAGCATTTGCTGAGTCCCGGCAAAGATGTACAGACTCTCTGCATTTCGCTGTCTGACCTACTGTGTGATTTTAGGGATGTTACTGTGCCCTTTTCAGCCTGGGTTCATTCCCCTCAATAGAGAAAGCACCCAGAGTGGTTTATTTGATAAGAGGCAGGCCGGTGTGTGTGTGTGCGTGTGTGCGTGTGTGTGTGTGTGTATGGGTGGTGGAATATTGTGGAAAGAGTTTGGGATTCTAGCGCTGGCTCTGTCACTCACTTGACAACTAACCTGACTTGGAAGGGAAGTCATTTCTCCTCTCTGGGCCTTGGTTTCCCCATCATTCATTGAGTAAGGGCCGGAAGGACAGACCCTGAGCGTCCTCCCTGTTCTTACAATTCTGAGCTCTCAGGGCCACTGCTGGGGCCAGCAGGCGACCTCAGTAACAGGCCGGGTGGGGCTGAGAAGGGTGCGGGTGGGAAGGGGAAAGAGCCCTCGCCTCGGGCTGAGGACTTCCCGAGGTCTAAGGCAGGAAGACCATTCTCCCCCGGATCTCTGCACTCTTTCTCAGCCTCCCCTCCCTGGCCCCTAACCCCCCAGAGTCCCACGTCCTCTGGGGTCCCTGCAGCCCTCATTCCAGTGGACGGTGCAGCCACCTTCTGAGGCTTGGTGCTTTCGAATTGTATGCAGGAATGTGTTGAGCATACAGCAGGGCCCAGCGTGTGTCAGTTGCCTTGAATCCAGTTCAGCGTTTGAGGCGTGTTTCCTGTGGGCCAGGATCCCACTCCCCCGCCCCACCCACCGTGCACTTTTCCCCACCTGCTTTCCGCAAGAGCATGAACTGCATGCTCCCCCATTGTCCCTCCTTCCCGGCACTGCCAGGCTGGGCTCCCACTGTGTCCAGAGTGTGGGATTGTGTGGTTAACACTGTGGTCTCTTCTATGGCCACGGAGACAAGTCCAGCACAGGGCGGTGACTTCTCCAAGGTCACCACGCTGGAAGGAGGCAGTGGGAGGATTGAGTTGTGGTCATCTGGTCCCAGAGCCTGCATCACCACGCCGTTAAGAAAAATGGCATGAAGGGCTTCAGAGGGCGGCAGGTCTCTGTCGGCTCTCTGTCGGCCTTTTGGTAACGGCCGAGTGGTAACGCCTGCGAGCGCCCCCTCCTGGCCGCAGCCGCTCATGGACGGAGCAGGGTCCCCCAGAGGATGGGTGCCGGCGAAGCAGCCTGTGGTGCTGCTCTGCTGCAAGCTGTCCCTCCAGGTTTGCCGTGTGTGCTGAATGCTGTCGCAGTCCCCAGCTCCCCCGCCCTTCCTGCCTGCACCTCTCACTATTTTTAAGCTCCGTGGGCTTAATGAGCTGCCTGCCGTGACACGTCAACACTCACCTTTCTTGCTAACAAACCTCAGGGAGCTGGGTTGCACCCTTTGGCCTGGCGGCCCCCGTGCCCCTCGGGAGGCTGGAGCCCAGCTGCTTCCCAGATGGACCCAGACTCAGCTGCCCAACCAGCCCTCAGCGTGCCCCACATCTTTCCAGGATGTGGCGAGCCTGCCGATTTCAGGCCCCTGGAGACTGGGCCCTCCCCCCTGTGTTGCCCCTGTCTCCTGTCTCCCTTCCTGGTGGAGCAGTGACGCTCTCGAGAGGGCAGCAAGGCTCCCAGCAGACTAGCAGCCGCTTCTTGAGGACAAGCTGCTTGGGGAACCCGCAAGGGTGAAAAAGGCCACCCGGCAGCAAGGGCTGGCGTGACGATGTGGATTTAAAGGCTTGCGGGGTTGGAACAGGACCTTGGAGTTCATCTAGGCCAACATTGTGTCCCCTACCTGAGTACCGTCTATGACATCCTTCCCATAGTGGTCTTACCTCAGTCTGAATACCCCTCATGACGGGATGCTCATTACCTACCACCAGAGACCACCATGCCTTCGTGGGTGGTATAGACTAATGGAATTCTTTCTCATTTTGAGTCTAAATCTCTTTTCCACACCAAGCAGAGAGGAGCCCCCACCAAGGGTTCATCTCCCTCCAGCTCTCACTGTTGCTGCAGGGGGAGACAGCAGGCAGAGGGAACCGGGCTCCACCCTTCCAGCTCTTTGGCCTTGGCCCAGTCACTTCCTTCTGTGGCTCTCAGTGCCCTGGGCTGTAAACGTGTCGTGTGGGCCTTCAGAGGTGATGGGGTGGCTGAGCTTTGCAGGCCATGCCTGGTAGGACATAATGTCCCCAGTGGTCATAGGAAGGTGACAGTCCTCTGCCCACTTCCTGGGTGCTCTCCTCCTGAATGTTTGCTGGGCAGTTCTGGGCATAGCACAAAGCTTTGGCTCTTGGCTACCGTGAGAGGAGACTGGGAGGTCTCGGCCCCGGGGACTCTGCGTGTGGCTCCCCGCAGCGGTCTAAGCCAGCTCATTGTAGCGGTTTCCAGGCTTGTGGCTGTGAGTGCGCCCCAAGACCATCTCTGGCTTTCCTCTTAGGCCACCTTCCTCTCCCCGGGTGACTCCCAGTCTGCTCTCCCAGTCCCCTTGTGCTGATGACTCCAGAGCCACAGCCCCAAAGACCCGCACGCTGGAGCAACATTCCCGCCCTGGAGCTGCCTTCCAGGCAGACCACTCAGAGCCCCCGCACAGACGTTTCAGCTGGTGTCCTTGGGACTTCTGGGAAGCCTTGTCTCTTCGTGTCCCAGTGTCGTCACCTGTGGGGTGTAAGCGGGAAGAACAGGCGGGCCAGACACCCACACATAAGGACTTAAAATGGGCAACTGAAATGGAGGCGCCGCAGCCACAGTGGGGAGGCTGCAGATGCTGAGCCGCCTCTCAGAGGGCGGCGGGGGGTGGGGCCAGGGCCTGGCAGCGTCTGGGCACAGAGGTGGGGAAGAAGTCTGAGACGGTGCAGTGGCGCAGGAGAGAGGAGCTGGGCCTGGAGAGGCTGGAGCGGAGGCTGTTGGTAGGAGAACGGTTTTTTCAGAATTCTCCCAGAGTAACAGAAAGGGGCATTGACCTTCTCCTGGGCCACGATGGGGTGGCTGACAGGGACCCACCTGCCTCTCCCCAGAGCATCCCTGTGTGCTCCTTGCAGACCTGTTCCCGGGCTGGCTTGAGAAGGATGTGAGCACTAATACATGTTTTACCTACCTTGTTTTAAGCCTGGGGACCTGAGAGGCTGGTTCCATTATGTTCCCATTCTGCAGGTGGAATAATGAGGCCAGAGAAGTTAAGCAACTTTGCCAAGCTCACAGGGCTAAAAGGAGCAACTGAGCCCTGAAGTGGCCAGTCCGCCCCACACCAGGTGCTCGTTCACCCCGCCTGCCCCTCGAGTCTTGCCTCGGCGGATCTGTCTCCTAAGTTTGGATCCACATGCCATTCCAAGCTGGGACTTCCCATTGTGGAATTTTCCCCTCATCACGCCCCTCCTCCAGCCTGTTGGCTTTTTGAGGCTGCAGTTCATCCTTCCAGCCCCTGTTTCCTCATCTGTTCTAGCCCCAGGTTGGGCAGAAGGAAGTTGGCTTTTTTGCGGAATCTAATTGTGTCCCCCGGGGCGTGGGTGACCCACTTTAGTTTCTGGAGACCACAAGCTGTCAGAGGTGTCAACAGTAATGGGCATCTCCATCTCCGGGCCTGTGCAGGGAGGAGGGAGTACTTGTGGGAAGGGGATGATCAGACTGCATCTTCCTTGCTGACCTCTCCCGGGGCGCCAACTCCCATCACCCCCTGAGAGCAGACGGGGCTCCCAACACTTCTCCTGGCCTTTCCTGTCCCCCAGTTTGGCCCACAGATGAGATGCTATTTGGGGGTTCAGCTCTTTTGCTCCTTTGGGAAAGAGAAGATTGCTGTGATTGTGAGCAAACTCTTTCATGCCCTGCTGGGCCTCAGTCTCCTCATCTGTAAAATGGGAATGATGGTAGTTACCTCGAGGGCTCAGGATGATGGGATGCAGTGCTGGCATGCAGTGGACAGCAGAGATCCGCACCCCTGGACCCGGTGCCTCCATGATACTCCAGTTCCCAAACCCACACTCTCAGTCCTGCCTTCCCAAGTGCCTGGGAAGCACGCTGGTGCTGTGTGTTGCAAAGCAGAGTCCTGGGCTGGGGGTGGCAGGTCGGGGGCCAAATTCAAGTGAGGCCTTGGTTATCTCCTATGTCAAGAGGCAGGAATAACATCTGCCCCACTTTCCTCAAGACCTGAGTCTATTGTCTCCCCGGTAAGCTACTTGGGGATAGGGTCGAGTTTTATTTGTCTTGCACGGTTAACAGTTAGCACAGGGCCTGGCCCAGCATTTGGAGGAAATGAAAGCAAGCACTAGCTGCAAGAACAGATTTTAAGCAGTTAAACATGCTAGAGGGTATTTCCAAGGCCAGATGAGGTGGACAACTGCTCCCCCAGCCCAGTAAGGAGCGAGGTCATCTTCATGGCCTTCCTTGCCCAGACCTGGGTGGGAGGCTCTGGCCCAGGAGGCACACCTCCAGCTCCTCCTTCGTAAGGCAGGGAGCTTGCAGAAGGGAGTGAGATCCTTCCAGAGCGCAGGGTGGTGCCTGGTGAGAGCCCACTGCTCGGAGCCAGGCTGCTCCTGTGAGCCAGGTGGACTGCGCTGCTCACATAAGTAATTTTGACACCAGGCAGTCTGGAGGAGAGGGACGCACAGAGCTGGGGAGGAGAGTGCCGGGCCTCAGGCTCCCTGGCCACTCACTCTGGGCAGCAGCCCTTGCCCTCCTGTGCAGAACCTGGGCTGACAGAGTCCTCGGCATGGTTAGCTCTGCAGCCTCGTTCTAGAGGACACTGTCTGACCTTGTACATGTGGTCGGCATGGACTCGGCCTTGCTCCATGGAGAGGAGAACCAAGGAAAGGAAATGGGCCTTTTATGTAGGGCCCGCTTTGGGCCAGCACATGAGGCTTTTTAAGCCTCATGATATCCCCCACGAGATAGGACCTCATCCTCTGTCGGGGCCTGGTGAATGCTACCCAGAGATGTGAGCTCATCTCACCAGCCTGCAGGGCCGCACAGCATCGTGCCGGAAAGCAGACCAGGCCCTTCTGCAGCCTGCGAGCTCACCGCCGCCCCACCTGTGTGCTGCTCCAGGCTCAGGTTCTGGTGGAAGTCTCCAAGGAGCTCAGAAGGCAGGTCTAGGTGCTGGCTGTCTCTGAGGTTGTGAGCGCTTTCCAGGGCCAGGACCCAAGACCCCGATAGCTTGTGCAGGCCCCAGATGGAGGCTGCCTTTGCAGACAGAGCACCCGCGCACTGGGGCACCGGAAGGGGTGGCGGTGCTGTGCAGGGAGGGTGGAGGTTGTGTTCTGTCCGGTGACCCGCACTGTAGTCTGTGCCCCTCATTATCCAACCACAGGACCTTCAGCCATCACCATGGCTTCCCAGAAGGGTGGCGTGGCTGGGCCACAGTTCTCCCCTAGCTCCCCACCGTCCCACGTATGGCTTGTTTGCACACATTCGTGGTGCTTGTGCATGCATGTTCACACCCACACAGTGTGTGTACACATGGCGTCCTCATGAGTGTGTGCACACAGCTTTCTGATGCTCCCTGCCATGTCCCTTCACTGGCCGCAGTCACAGCTCAGTGGGCCGAGATGCGCACACCCTCCCAGGCGCTGTGCTGGCCCACGCCACAGCGCCGACGCTCTGCCCCATTGCTTGGCTAATGGGGCCTCCCTCTGCTCCTGCCTGTCGCCAGTTGCTTGCCTCCTTTCCAGGACCTGAGCATTGACCTGCGCCGGGTGTGGGTGTCTGTCTGCCTGGCTGGGGCTGGGTGGAGAGGAGGCCGAGGCAGGCGCAGCTCCCGATGGACAGTAGGGGGCACTCCTTGGTCTCAGAGACCGGCGGAGAGCTGGGGGCAGGGAGGTGCCTGGCAGCCCTGCCTTCTCTTCAGGGTGAGGAGGGCACCTGTCACCCTGCTGCATCTCCTCTCCTGCCCCTCATTCTTCTCCCCACACCCACCCACACCCCACACTGCACTACACACACCACACCACACTATGTACAACCTCCTACCCCTGCATGTACACCGCACACACCCCACACCACACTATGTACAATCGCCTAACCCCATACGTACACTGCACACACCCTACACTGCACTACGTGTACCACATAACTGCACTGTGCACACCCCACCCCATACACACACTACACACATCCCATGCTATACTGTACATCTCTCCCCCAACACATACATACATACATACATACATACATATCACACCCTCTCCCTATACACACCCACGTTGCACCGTACTGCACTATGTACACCCTTCTACCCATACATACACCCCACACACCCCCATCCCACACTACACCCATGCACACACCCCATTAACCACTACATATGTACACATGCCATTTACACACCCTACCCACCACACACACCTTCCACAACACTATGCAGTCCTACACACACCACACGTGCACACACAACCCACCACACACGCCCTACACGGGCAGCGCCCCCCCCACGCCCGCACATTAACAGACCTTCAGAGCTCTCCACCCAGTCCCTGGAGGGGCGGTGCTCAGCACAGTGCATGTGTTCAAAGCTTGTAATGTTTAGTTAGAGGGAAGAGGCATCAATTTTTAATGGTTTTTCAGCTCAAAATGAAGATGTGCATCTGGCAGGAAGGGTAGCAGGGGACAGTTGGAAGGTCTGCTGCATTGCTTGTGTGGCAGAGCTGCATCCGCGGTGATCACGGCATTGATTGTGTTGCTTGATCACTGCTGAGCCACCCAGAGCCCCTCCGTCCCCATCCACATGCTGCAGACAGCAGCCCCCTCTGTGGACCCTGACAGGACAGGGACGCCGTGACCCTGCTCCCAGCACACAGACACACCAAGTCCCCCAAGTCCTGGTGACACCACGCCGCACTGCCCCTGACCCACACGGGCAGCCCTGGGTCTGCTGGGCCACAGGCTTCCATCTGTCCCCACTCAGTTCCCATTTGGGCACCCCGACCTTCTGGCCTGCCCCCAAGCATCCTGATGTCCATCCAGCAGCAGACCCTTTGCTCCACGCAGGAGAGCTGCTTGCAGGTTTGGGAGATGCTGTAGGCACCGGGGAGCAGAGGACTCTGGGTAAGGCCAGGGTTCTGGGCACTGCAGCAGGTTGCTGGGGGCTGGTCTGTGGGTGGGCGGTGACTGGATGGCTTCTCCCCCTTGGTGAGCGGAGAGTGGATGAGGGCCACACTGCAGGATGAGCTCTCTCAGGAAGACCCGCTCCTCTTCCTGTGCAGTGATGGCTCCTCCACCCTGGGTCAATCTGTGTTCCTTTCTGGGGTGGTGGTGAGGGGCCCAGCCTGGCTGGCTATCCTTGCCTCCACACCACTGCACCCTATAGGAATGAGCCAGATGTGCAAATTGGAAGCAGTAGGGCTTGGCAGGTGGACTGTGTCATACTTCTGTGTGACGGGAAGTAAATCACATCACACCAAGACCGTGGTTTCTTCGTCTTTCAAAAACAGGCTTTGAAGTGCTTTGGCTGTGAGGCCGAGGTTCTGTCTCTGTGTGATTTAAGGGTGTCTGTGCTGTGGGGTAGGCTGAGAGAGAGCTGATCTGAGGCAGCCGAGAGGAGCTGGGGCTTCGAGGGCCTGACCCCAAGCTTTCTCTCTTGATCATCACAGTTGCTCCGGAGGCAGCAGCAGAGCTGGGTGGGTCGCCCCTACTTAGGAATGTGCAGGCTGAGGCCGGTGAGGCAGCCCAAGGTTATGCCCAGTGATCGAATGGTGCAGGAGGCCCCATCCCATCCGTCAGATTTGAGCCCCAGGAGTGTGACCTCTGCCTCAGGCCTCTTCTCACAGCTTGGAATTGCTGATCTCAGATAGAAGAGAAGGAAAACCAGAGTCACCTCTGCGGGAGAGATTGAAGTTAGGCTCTGGGAAGGACTTTGCATTCTTAGGAACCTCAGAGTGGGCATCCGGGTTAGACGAGGCTCTGCTGCTAGAGTCAGATGCATGAAGCCTCATGAGGCCGTGGTGCACAAGGAACTCAAAGAAATGGGTAATTTATTTTCAAAATGAGCTAGAAAATTCATTAAAACTTGATCCTCTGTCTCCCAGGACCAAATGTTGGACTGGAGCTTTGGTGCAAAAAATAAAGCCATAAATGTGTCCTTAAGTGTTGATTGTTTTTAGCCCGCTAGCCTCAGTGACAGAGGCATCTTGCTGGTTAACCTCTTTCCATCTCATTACTCTAGCTTCTGCAAATACAATGCCCGGAAAGATTAAGAAAGCTGGATTCAGTGAGCTCTCCATTATGTGCCTTAATCGAGGTTAGGACTGAGTGTGATAATCCACAGAAGTGCATGGTCCCCAAATCATACCTAATCAGTTTGGGGTGGGTGGCAGTTTGTGAGGAATGAGTGCATGTGCATGTGTGCACGTGTGTACTTTTGGTGAAGTTGGGGACCAAACTTGTCTTTGATGGGTATTATGGTTTGTGTCTAGCCGTCCCCCTGCAAAGCCTCATGCGGTAAGAGGTGGCCGGATCTAGAGTGTGTGATGGTGGGATTAGGGCCGTGTGATTACTAAATCAATCCACTGATTGGTTTGGTACCGCCCTGATCCTGGCAGACTGGATAAGAGATAAGGCACAGGAAGAAGCTGTGTAGGTCCCTTGCTTACCCCCTTGCTTGCATCCCTTGTTTACCTTGCTGCCTTCTGCCTGTCTGCCGTGCCACCCTGCCTCAGACCCAGAACTGTTGGCTGAAACCTCTACAAACTGTGAGCTAAATAAACCTTTCTTGCCCTAACTTTGGGTGTCTGGTATTTTGTCACAGCAACAAGAGAAAAGTAACTAAGACAATGGGGAATCAGGATCCCGTCCTGAAGGGCGTCACATCTCAAGGATATAGGGGAAGCAGGGTCCAGGCCTCCCGACCTGTGTGGGGCAGAGGGGAAGCCAGCAGGGGTGCAGGTGGCCCAGGCTTGGGGAAGATCCCGTCAGTGCCGTCCCTGCTGCAGGCCTCCTGGCTCCCCTGGGTGAGCTACACAGGAACCCCTTCAAGGGGCTGAGGACCTGGGAACCCACTGCTAGGTCCTGGGGTACTGGGGGGGGTCTATGGGATTCACAGTTCAAAAGATACGATGAGATACTGCCAGCTGCTCTTTTCCTAGCGCCCCTCCCCACCAGGGCGCTACTGCCAATGACAGCTACTGCCCCCAGCTCCTGTGCCCCTTTCCAGGGTGACTCTGTGCATATGTAAGCACACACATGCTTGTCCTCCTGCTTCCACATGGGTACAACCACTGCTTGCGCCTGTGTGCTGATTCTGACAGTCCCCCTTGGAGGTCACTCTGAGTCCGCACACAGTGAACGCCGCCCCAGCACCTGTGCCTTCCAGGATGCTGCCACATGGTGGAGCACAGCCCTCAGAACAGGGCATCCTACACTGGGCATGGTGCTGCACTCCTATAGTCGCAGCACACTAGGAGGCTGGGGCAGGAAGATCTCCAGTTCAATTCCAGCCTGGGCAATTTAGCAAGTTAGTAAAACCCCATCTCAAAAAAAAATAAAAAAGAGTTGAAGATGTAGCCCAGTGTGAAGGCCTTGGTTCGATTCCCAAGGCTGTAAAAAGAAAGAAAAAGAAAAATAATCCTAGAGCCTCTGGAGTGTGAGTGTGAACGTGCACATGGTCGTCACGCCCCTTCCACCTCCAGCCTCACTGCCCTTCACTTCCACCCCACAGCTTATTTTCAGTCGAGTTCCTATTTGGTCTAGGCCCGAGGATGGCAGCTGAGTGCCAAGCGCCTCTGTGTTTGGAACTAAGGAAGGCTGGAGCCCCCAGACAGATGTTTCTGCTTGTTACGAAGGCCTCATAATGGGGATGTGGGGAGCCGCTTCCCCCTGCCTCTGCACCCCAGGGTATCCCTCCTCAGTACCCACCCACAGACCTGCTTCCTGCCCTGGTGGCCCTCCTCTGGGCCAGTCCTATATAGCAGAGGAAAAGAAGAGACTAGGATAAAGGTTAAGTCACCCAGGTTGTCACCTAGTCGCTGGTACCCCACCTAACCCAGGCCACATGTGGCCGTCACCCTGGCAGAGGCAGGTCACTGGTCCTCAGGGACCCCAGGTGTCCCAATCTGCTCGGGGACCGGACTGTGCCCACCACCTCACCTTGGCTCTGCCCACCTCCCTGGGCTGTTTCTGGCCCTTGGTGTCATCATGGGAGGCAAGTGGCTTCTCTGACAGACAGCGGGCCAAGGGAACAGAATTCCTATACTGATTCTCCTCAGTATTTAGTTACTTCCTGCAGCCCTGCCCTGCCAGCATAATGCCCGCAGGTGGAGACACCATGTTCTGGCACTTTCCCCAGCCTTGCCTGGGAAATAGAGTGGGAAGACAGGCGACTTGGATGCAGGTGAACTTAGGTTGAGTCTTTCTGCTGACTGGTGTGGCCCTGAGCAGGTCACTTGCCTGTCTGGGGGGAATTTGCCTTATCTCCGAATGGTGCTGATAATCAGGCCCTCCTCCCAGGAGGGTCACTAGCCATGGCCATGTGTTTGCTAAACGGAGCTGTGTTTGTTAAACCTGTTGCTGCCTGCAGTTTTTTGTTAGCCAGCTTTGCATCACTGAAACAAAATAACTTTTAAAGGAGGACAGGTTTATTTTAGCTCACAGTGTCAGTCCCTGGCGGGCTGGCTCTATTGTTCTTGGGTCTGTTGTGAGGCAGAAACATGGCAGAAGAGCATGGTGGAGGAAAGCTGCTCACCTCATGGTGACCAGAAGCAGAGAGAAAGGGAAAGACAGAGCTGGAGAGGAAGGGGCTAGGGACCAGCGTTCCCCATGATCCACTCCCTTCGTGTAGACCTTGCCTCTGAATAAATAATGCCATCAAATTCTGACCATATCAGTAGAGCCCTCAGAATCCAGTCACTTCTCCAAAAGCCGTCAGCACCAAGCCTCCAGCACAAGCAGCTCTTTGGGAGGCATATTGCATCCCAACCATAGCATGTTCCCTCAGGCCACCGGTCAAAGTGTCCTGGGGAGCCAGCAGTGGGGCCTCTCAAGGGCCACAAGAGCGTGGAACTTGTTCATTTCCCAAGACTGCTCTAGGACTGGTCCTTGTTCCAGGTTGACCTGTGCATGGCCATCTGCCTTCCAGTCAGCTCCCCTGGGTACCCCCATGGGCCAGGCCCCTCCCTCAGTGCCTCCTCCTGGGAATCTGCCCCCTCCTAGGTGGGCTTCTCAGATCCACCCCTCACCCCTGACCTCAGTCCCCCGGCCAGGAGTGAGACTCCCCGGCCTGGGCTCCCTCTGGGGTGGCTGCCGCCCTCTCTGCCTGATGCTCCGTTTCATGCTTTCCTGCTTGGCTGATTCTAACCAGACTCAGGAGTTTGCTCTGTCCGAGCAGCCTCTGGAGCTCAGACCCATTTATCACTGCAACTCTTCCAGGAGCCGTAGCTGCCCTCCTCGGGGCGCAGCTCGGAGGCTTGGGGGAGGTCGAGGGAGTGATAAATTCCGGAGAGCTTGGCTTGTCCTCATGCCATCCCCACCTCCTTGCCCGGCCACAGCAGCCTTGTGTCCTGGGTGTGGGTGCTGTGTCCTAGAGATGGAGGAGGAGGGGCAGCATGCAGAAGGGCGAGAAGCGCCGGGCCATTCCTAGAGACTTGATTCTGCTTCCACACTGCCCCAAGTGCCTGTGTGATGCTGGACCAGTCGCTTTACCTGTCTGGCCCTCCTTTTCTCACAGAGGTCTTGAGAACACTGGCCAAGCCTTCAGCGTTGTTTTTTTCTTGGTTTGGGGAGGGATTAGAAGCACCTACCCCTTATATTTACCCAAAAAGAGAAGATGAAAGTGATTTTTGGTTTGCTTGTTTAAGTAAGTGCTTAGTGCTGTGGAAGTGGTTGGTGACCTCACAGACTCACACGGGAGAGGTCAGAGGTAGAGAGCATGATAGAGATGAAGGTCTCCGCCTGGTCCCTGTTTGTTTAGTGAGCATATACTGTGTGCCAGTCAGAGAGCCCTGCGTTTATGCATCTTAAATCCCAGTGGTGGGAGATAGACAAAAAGAATTGATAAAATATATAATGTGTCAGCTGGAGACAAATGCTGTGGAGAGAAACATACTGGGAGGGATGCGGGGGCCGGTTGCGGTTTTGAGTCCAGGGCCACCATGACCTCAGTGAGCTGAGGACGCAGCTGCGGGCGAATCTGCAGGGAAGGGTGACTGCGGCAGAAGGAACAGCAAGGCCCTGAGTCGAGCGGGAGGTGCCTGGTGTGTTCGAGGCTCCCCAAGGAGGTGTGTGGCAGGCGGAGGCAGAGGGCGGGCCAGGCACTGGCTTGGGCACCCTGACAGCTGTTGGGGGGCGGAGGGGGTGTGATGAGACCGGCCAGGAGCCTCACCTCCTGCTGGCAGGAGCTCTGCCTTGAGGGTCACCACCGCCCTGGCAGGTGGGAGGGCAGGAGAGCCAGGCTGCCAGGAGTGCTGAAAGGGCTCTGGCTGCTTCTCTCGCCTTCAGCTCTGAGAGCCATGACAGAGCTGGCCGACAAGGGCGATCAGGCTAATCAGAGGGGATCCAGGTCTCTCGCTATGGGACTTTCATCTCTGGAGGAAATGGAAAGGCACCTAGGAGCCGGGCTGTGGGAGGCTGGGGCAGGAGAGTTCCAAGTTGGAGCTTAGCAAGACCCTGTCCTAATATTTAAAAAAAAAAAAAAAAAAAAAAGCCTGAGCATGTAGCTCAGTGCTAAGGCCCTGATTCAATCCCCAGTACCTAAAAAAAAAAAAAAAATCTGATGCTTAGCAAGGTGAGAGACTAAAGTCCAGGGGCTCCCAGGAGATACCTCTGAGTCTCCCTAGGCCAAGTCTTCTGCAGAGGGGCGCTCAGAGCCGTGCGGGGGACCCTCCCAGCTGTCCTCAGGTGGGTGCCCCCGGACCCAGCCGATGGCCCCTTGAGTCCTTGCACAGCTGCAGAAAGAGCCTGAGATTCAGAGTCCGCCCCAGACACAGGGGACGGCGCCAGGACTGCCGCTGCCTGTGAGCCTCTGTCGTCTGTGAGTGGCACCATGTGACCCAGTGACCTGAGAGTCTGCCCTGCTCAATCACAGGCTCATTCATGCACCACAGACTCATCGGCTCCTGCCACATGCCAGACAGGACACTGTCTGCTGGGGCAGGGTCACCACAGTCTCTGCAGGGCCACCTAGTAGGCGACTGCAGTCTCGTGGGCCCCGAAATCTTCCATAGTGAACACGTAAACTGGTGAGCGTTACTTTGTTGTAATAAAGTTTTATTTAAACAAATTGTTGAGGGAGACTGGATGTGGCCTGTGACCATAGTTTACCAGCCTCTACACTAGGGCCATAGTTATAAGCAGAACTAATGAGGTCTTTGCTGCAACAGGCACACACTGTGGACAGGGGAGCTGTGAGATGGGGGTTGAGCAGGCAGGCCTCCTTGAGGAGATGCCACTGGAGCTGAGAAAGGTGTGTTAACATTCACTCAGTGAAGCAAGAGAGCGCACGGCATGTGCAAAGGTCCCGAGGTGGGTAATATGGTATATTAGAGGAACAGAGGAAGGCGTGTGTGGTTGCTGTAAGGGACCCATGGGAGGGAAGGGGGAGATGGAGCCGGACACAGAACATGAAGGCTTGGCAGGCCACTTTAAAGATTTTGGCCTGTTCTTCTGAGATGGCATTTAAACTCAGTGGCATGATTGATTGGATATGCATTTGTGAGGAGTACTTTGATAGGTGGAGGAGTGAGCCAGAGAAGATACGGTAGATCACGTGGCTCTGTCAAGGGGCCAGGTGCGCCTCAGGTCTGGTCCTCGGCAGTGACCCAGGCTGTGACTGTCCTAAGAATAGGACTGGAGAAGAAGCCAGGGTGGGAGAGACACCTCAGAGACACCACGGCAGGGGGCGGAGCCCCGGCAAACCCTGCCCCTGCTGGCGCAGTCAGATAGAGGTGAAAATCCAGCTGTGACATTTGGAGGGCAAGGTGGCAGTGGTCAGGTGGTGAACGCAGCTGAGGGTTGCGTTAAATTGTCCCTCGGGTTTAGTGACCCAGGGGTCACATACGGCTTTACAAAGAGCCACTCTAGTGGAGTGATGGGGAGGAAGCCACAGCAGAGCCCGCACTGTGAGGCAGAGGTGAGGACGTGGAGCCGGTGCAGTGGTCAGCTCCTCCTGAAGTGTGCCCTGGGAAGAGAGGACGGGCCTGGAGCTGGGGGAGGACAGGGGAGGAGGGGACCGGGTGCTTTCCGCTGGCCGTGAGATGGGCTGCTGACACTGCCTAGCAGGGGAGGGGGAAAGGTGAGCGTTAGAACAAGAGGGCTTGTGAAGCTTCCTGAGATGGAGGTTTCTGGCTGAGGCTGAAGTCTGGACCCCACAGCTGTGCGCTGCGCTGGCTGTCACCTGCAGCGCTGTGCAGTCTGAGGGTGGCGTGGAGCAGGGCGAGGCTGAGGTGGGAGCTCTCCAGGGCTGGCATTTTGCCCAGCGAGTGCCAGGACGGAGAAACCCAAGGAGCTCAGAGAATTGGGAAAAATCTATAGTCATGTGAGCCCATGGTGGGAAATGAAGACAGAAGGGGTCAGGGTGGCCCCAGGGCAGCCACAGAGACTTCCATCGAGAGTGTTCGAGATTCGAGGCCGAGGGGGAGCAGGCGCCCCCTCAGTCTGTTGGGTGGTTTGGGGCCGAGAGCAGAGGAGACAGGAACTGTGTTTGGGAGCTGGTGGGTCAGGCCAAGCTCCATCTACGTGGGACGAGACTCCACGGACCGGGTCTGGAGGAATCAGAGTGGTGGCAGTGTGAGATGAGATGTAATGTGGAACGTGGAAGCTTGCCGAGAGGAGCTCCTGTACTCCAGGAGAGGGGATGTGACACACATAGGATGACCCAAGGCTTTCAGCCCCACACCTGGTGCCTATTGCCTGGATGGACACTGAGCAGATGGGCCCCGGCCTACCCCGGCCCCAGAGCCAGTTGCCGGATGCCTGCCTTTCATCAAGAGTCACCTTGTCAAGCCTCTCTGAGATGTCTTGGCCATCTAGGCAGCTGGAGCCTTGTGGGTTTTGTTGGAGAGGGATTTAAAGGGTGGGTGTGCTGGGCTCTGGGCCCTGGAGAAGCCCCAGTCAGCTTCGATAGTGGCCCTGCACTCCTGACTAAGTCGCTCCCCTCTGGGGAGTCCCCAAGACATTCAGCGCTGTCTTGTCTTCACTAGGAGCTCGGGGCTGATAAGACATTCAGCCTGTATGTCCCTCCCTCCGGATCGTGTTCTCTTTTCGTCGTCTTTCCTCATGACAGCCGAAGGGAAATTTTCACAACAGAAATCTGTACACGTTCTCCTCACTGCTGTCCTTTACACTTTCCAGCAGCTTCTGTTCCTCTCAAGCAGCTAGGAATCTTGGATGCGGCCCTTCATTGGTGTGTGCCTGGCCCCGCCCTGCCCATCCTGCCGGCCTCCTCTTGATCTGCGCCTGCCCCCTCCTGCCACACTGCCTGCTTTCAGGCTTCCTGCCCAGCCCACTCTTCCACCTCAGGACCTTTGCACTTGCTGCTCTCGCTGCCCCTTTACCTGGACGCGTCCCCCTTTCCCTTCAGGTTTCAGTTCAATCATTGCTTCCCCAGGAAAGTGCTTCTGCTCTTCCAGATTAGGTCCAATATGCCCAGTATAAGCCCTCACACCACTGGGTATCTCTCCTTTGGGGCACTTTTCACTACTACAATTTTACGTTCATTTACGTGCAGTTATTTAATATGTATTTTACGTAAGTTCCATGAGTGAAGTATGACATGGGCTCAGGAAGTACTTAATGAACGAGTGGATGGATGGATGGATGGATCCGTGTCTCTCACATGTGTTGTGTTCTCTCTACTCTGTCTCCTACATTCTTACCTTAGCCCAGGTTCACATCATTTCTAATCTGGCTCTGGCTTCCTTCTGGCTCTGATTTCCCTGCTTTTAAGTCAGGCGTGTCCCCTGCTCAAAACCTCCAAGGGCCCTGCTGGTACAGAACTAAGTCCAGGCGCCTGTGCGTTTCAGGACCTGCGACACAGCTCACCCCTTCGTGTCTTGGGCTGAGGGTGACCTGGCCTCGGGAGAATGCAACACCCTCTTCCCAGCTGACCCTTTTTATCCAAGTGTCTCTGTTCATTAAGGGAGTATTTTCTGGTCCTTGTCAGCTCTTTGAGAGAAGGTCCACATTTCCAGGCATCTTGAAATGGGCTCAGTGAACATTTTTCAGGTTCGGATCCAGCCCATATTGATTGGATGTCATTTGGGTACTGAGCATGATCAAATGTATTAAATTTTCAACAGGATCTGAAAAATAGGAAGTATGTATTTTCAGCAATTTTCATGTGAGGAAATGCATTTACAGAAGGGGATTTGTTTGGACTTTCCTACCACGTGGTGGCATCCCAGAGATTCACGTTCAGCCTCTTCCCCAGCCAGAGGTGCTGCGGGGGCTGAGGAGCAGGCGATTTGTTTGAGAGGTTGGTGGGGAGCTGTGTGCAGAATGAGGAGCAGGACTGATGTGGTCCAGGGTGATGCTAGAATGTAGAATCCAGAACAAATGGGCAGGTGGGCTCAATCTGATAAATAGCATCTACAAAAAGCCCACAGCTAACATTATACTTAATAGGAAGGACTGAACAATTTCCTCTCATCATTTCTGTTCAACATGGGTTCTAGCCAGCACAGGAAGGAAAAGGTATCCAGATTGTAAAGGAAGATATAAAATTCTGTCCTAAGGAATACACACAGACACACAAACTGTTAGAACTGATAAATGAGCAACGTGACATTATACACTAAACACTAGTGATGAACAACTGGAAAGGGAAGGAGAACAGGTCCAGGCTGGGGGTGTAGCTCAGTGGTAGAGCCTTTGCCTGGTATGCGGAGGCCCTGGGTTCCATTCCGGCACCATGAGAGGGAGAGAGAGAGGAGAGATAGAGAACAATTCCATTCAGCATCAAAACAAAATACCTATAAATAAATATAACAAGAGAGGTGCACGATTTGTATGTTGAGAACTATGAAATGATGTTGAAAGAAATTGAAGAACTAAATAAAAATATTATGAAAGTTAATGGAAAAATATTATGAAAGTTAATATTGTGAAGATGGCAATAATCCCTAAAATCATCTATAGATTCCACACAATCCCCATAAAACTCTCAGCTGGTTTTCTTACATAAACAAGCTGACCCCAAAGTTCTTGTGGAAACACAAGGAGCCCAGGACAGCCCAAACAATCTTAATAAAAGAATAAAGTAGAAAGATTTACTCTGCCTGATTCAAATTTACTGCCGTCCTTCAGTCATTAAGTCAGTGTGGCACTAGTATAAGGATAGACATAAAGATTCATGTATTAGACTCAAGAGTCCAGAAGTAAAGCTCTGTATTTATGGTCAGCTGATATTTTTCAAAGGTACTAAAAGGATTCAGCAGGGGAAAGAATATTCCTTTCAATAAATGCTACTGTGTCAAATGTATATCACATAATGAATTTGAATCCCTTATATCATATGCAAAAGATAAACTGTAGACCTTAAGGTAGGATTTAAAACTATAAAAATTCTATAAGAAAACATAAGAATACATTTCGATGACCTTGGGTTATGTGATTATTTCTTAGATATAATGCTAAAGACATAAGCAACAAATGAAAGAAATTGGACATCATCAAATTGTAAAACTTCTGCTGTTTCAAAGGATGCCATCAAAAGAAATGAAACGATAACTCCTATAACTCTAGAATTGTAGGAAATATTTGGTAACCTTGGTATCTGACACCTCCCTCTGTCCCTCGTGGGTGCGTTGCTGGCTCCTGAAGAAGTAGGAACAGAGGCTGGGAATCCATCAGGCTGTAACCTTCCTCTCCCCTCCCCATCGCCACCATTTGACGAGGAGCTAGTATCCAGAATATGTAAAGAAATCTTACAACTCAGTAATCAAAGGACAAATATTAAAAATTTGGAAAAGGAATTGCATGGGCATTTCTCCAAAGAAAACAATCAAATAGCACATAAAAAGACACATGGTAGCGCTAGCCATTACGGAAATGCAAATGAAACCCACAATGAGACACCCCAGGAAGTCTGTACACCAAAGGCATATATTAATAAATACTGTCCAGGATTCAGGGGACTTGGAAGCCTCATACACTGTTGGTGGGAGTATAAATTCATGCAGCCACCTTGGGAAGATAGTTTGGTGATTCCTTAAAATATCAAACATAGGGGCTGGGGATTTAGTTCCATGGTAGAGCGCTTGCCTAGCAAGCACAAGGCTTTGAGTATGATCTCCAGCAGCACCCCCAAAATCAAACATAGTTATCACATGACCCAGGAGTTTCATTTCTAAATCTTTATCAAAAAGAAATGAAAACATATGTCCACACTAAAACATATACATACCTATTCATAGTAGTATTACTTATAATAACCCCCAAATGAAAACAATCCATCCATAAATTGATAAATAGGTAAATAAAAAATGTGTTATATTTATACAATGGAATATTGTTCAGCAGTAAAAAAGGAACAAAGAATTGGTACATGCTACAATATGGATGAACCTTGAAAAGATCATATTTAATGAAAGAAGCCAGTCACAAAGACTGTATATTTTATGAACCAATTTATATGAAATGTTTTGCATAGGCAAATCTATGGAGACAACAAGTAGCTTAGTGGTTACTAGGGCTGGGGGGTTGGGTAGGAGTAGAGAGTGATCGCTAATTAGTATAGTGTCTCCTTTTGGAAATTATCTGAAATTAGATTGTAACAGTTGCACGACTGTAATATACTAAAAACCACTGAGCTACACACTTTAAGCAATTAAATTGTATGGGTGATACAGTTGATGAATTGTATGTTGACAAAGCTGTTAATTGTTTTAAAGGCCAAGGGGTCTTGGATGGTGTCGGGGTGGGGGTAAGGGGCAGAGACCCGACAGGCATCTTGCTCTGATGAAGTGGCTGACTGCAGTTCTCAGTGAACCAGACGGGTCCATCAGCCCCAGAGCAGTCCAGAGGTTCTTTATTTAAAGACAGGGTGTTTTGACTCAGCGGGTGTAGCGGAAGATCTTGTTGAGTGCCAGTATGTTGTACTTAAGGCTGTCTCCCTGGGCTGAGGGCTCAGCCAGCTTCCTGCAGGAAGTGCAGAACTTCAGAGCACCTGAAGAACGTGGGTACGGCGGAGAATTGACTCCTCCCTCTGTGCCATGAGAAAATGGTCACATTTTCTCTTTAAAATCCTTATGCTATATGCATCCTGGTCTGTACTATTTCATTTTTTTTTTTTGTGGTACCAAGGATTGAACTCAGGGCCTTTGCACTAAGCTATATCTTTAGCCCTTTTTGATCTCACTAAGTTGCCCAGGCTGGGCTTCAACTTGTGATCTTCCAGCCTCAGCCTCGCAGAGTGCTGGGATTACATACAGGTGTACACCACTGTGCCCCACTCTATGCTTATTTTAATAATAAAAATACTGTCATTTGTCATTAAGTAAAACTGATGTTTCAGGGAGATGTGTTGTGTCTTCTCATGACCCAGAGTGCTTCTGTGTGTCCACTATTAGGTCCCCAGAGCACTGTACCCAGCAGATACCCTCTGGGCCCTACCCTGTGCCTGGCATGGAGGGAGGCTGATGCAGACATAGCACCTGGCCTCATGGGACTTTAGTTAGAGGATTAGCCCTACATTGAGAAGCAGAAATAGTATAGGGGAGAATATGAGATTGGGGCTGGAGCAGAGTTTAGAAGCTCCTAACAATTTAACCTTAAATGAAGACCAAAAATTATACTCATAGTGGTGTCCTCTGTGTGTGTGTGTGTGTGTGTGTGTGTGTGTGTGTGTGTGTATTTGAGGAGTGGCAGTGCTAGGGCCTCATATGTGCTTGGCAAGCACTCTATAACTGAGCTACATCCCTAGCTGCATGGTAATATTTTTACTAACAAAAAGTCGGAAATGATTGAAATGTGTAACAGTTAATAGTAGAATAAGGAAATTATGGTAATACTGTTAGTGGGATGTTATTTAGCTGTTTAAGAATAAAATTTAAGCCAGGTGTGGTAGCACATGCCTGTAATCCAAGCACTCAGGAGGCTGAGGCAGGATCATTGAGAGTTGAAGGCCAGTGTGGGTTACATAGTAAGTTTGAGGCCATCCTGAACTAGTGTCTCAAAAAACAAACAAAAAAGAATAAAATTTAATCATAAAGGAAAAGGCTTAGGATAAAATTTTGTGTTTTAAAAAAAGGCAGAATACCATACTGTGAAGCCTGGGCATGTTGGCGCATGCCAGTAATCCCAGTACTCGGGAGGCTGAAGCAGGAGGATGGCTGCAAGTTTGAGGCCAGCCTGGGGTACATAGTGAGTCCCTGTCTCAAACGAAACAAAACAAAACAAAAATACCATATTATGTGTAGTATGATCTTAACATGTAAAATATAGAAAAAATAACTGGCATAAAGTGTGCCAAGTGCCAACTTTAGTTCTTGGGATGGTAGAGGGATGGGGGGGGTCTTAATCTCTTTCCTACATGCTATCTGCCTTTGTATCCCCTGCCCCAGATCCCTTTCTCCAGGGATCTTGAATCACTTCTGTCCTTAGTAAACACCACTTGTTTGAAGTAAGAAGGCAACCTTGTGGCAGCTGGAGGAGGGTGTAGGGTTTGAGATGTGGATCTGGGCACTATCTCCAGAGGGGAGAGGCCAGAACAGACCCTGAGCTCATGGAGTGGGGAGCTGGTGAAGAAAGAGAAGAGGCTGGGGAGGGAGCCTTAGAGGGAGGAGGAGGAATTGGAGCTGGATGCCGAGAATGGGAATGTTGTGGAGACAGCCGGACAGTGGCCTGGACAATGTCGTGGAAGTCAGGGAGGACAGAGGCCGAAAGAGGAAAACTCAGGGATACCCTGGCTCCCTCCTGGGGGTGCTGTGAGGTTAGATTTAAGTGAATATAGAAAAGTAAATGGGTCTGTAGGCTTTGGAGTCAGGTAGACTCATTCAAACCAGTTTCCCATCTGTTAAGTGGGGACAGTATAATATTTGGTTGTTTGGATTAATGAGATCATGCATGGAAAACACTTTGTACAGCCTCAGAGTGTATATGGACTTATGTAGTGATGACTATCACTGTTTTTCACTGTTGCTAACATTAAGCAAAACATCTCTGAGCTGTAAAGAGAGTATTACTTATTGTCTGTAGCTTTTGGAACAGCTTTTCCTGGTTCTTTGGGTGGCACTTTCTGCGTTTGGGCCTTGGGAATGTTCAGCCTGCCTTCTCCCCCCACCCCCAGCCATCCGTGCTGCCACCATGAGGAACATCTTCAAGAGGAACCAGGAGCCCATCGTGGCTCCCGCCACCACCACTGCCACCATGCCGATCGTGCCCGCAGACAACTCCAACTCCACAGAGAGCGGGGGTGCCGGGGAGAGTCAGGAGGACATGTTCGCCAAGCTGAAGGAGAAGTTCTTCAATGAGATCAACAAGATCCCCTGTGAGTGGCCTGGTGGCTGGGGGCTCTGAGGGGCCTGCAGTGTGGCAGGGTCGGGGGGGGTGGGCACAGCGGGCCTGGGCTCTTCCCTGTATCTCAGCCTGGCTTCTTTGGGGGACCCCTTGAGGATGGGGGTGCAGTGCAGGCTAGAACCGAAGAGGGGGCTGAAGGGGGTTATATGCTCCGACCTCCGAAGGGAAAAATTTTCTTACAATTTAAAAAAGTCTCAAAAGATTGAAAAATGATGACATAGAAACCATTATTCAACTTTCTGGTTACATTTTTTTTTTAATTTTATTTTAAACCAAGAACATGTATTGGTACATTCTACATACAATGGTCACATTCATTACATTAATTCTGTACCTATACATGATGTATCTTGGTTCTCCCCCCTCTCCCCCCCTCCCCTCTGCACCCTCCCTCCCTATTTACAGCAGGTTCATTTATCATTT
>PVJO010003755.1:99613-114613 GCA_004026905.1 Hystrix cristata | reverse complement strand
GCTGCATGAATCAATAGTATTTGGGTCTGCAAAGAATATAGTTCCCTTGAAAAGAAAGAGAACAAATTCCATTTAGTTCAAACAGTAGGAAAAAAACCAAAAAACAAAAAACAGTAGATAGCTACTATATGTGAGAAATAGGTAGTAAAGAGGACTTTGAGAGCATTGAGGTGGCTGAAATGTGGTTATGAGAGAGCCAAGATGAGGAAGATTCTGATCCAAAAGGCACTTACTGAGAGTCAGTTAATGTCCTGCAGTAATCATTTTTCAAAATCTACTTGTATGATCAAATTTTAAGCAATAACACATGAAGTAATTCGATATAATCCTTTGTTTTGATTCGTTAGTTACAGTTACCACAAACAACATTTAGTAGAGAGTAGGGAAGAAATTTTAGATCATATTTTATCACTGTTGCCGATTCCCTAATAAAAACAAAATCTCCATTTTAAGGAATATATAAACACTGGATTTTCAGCTGAGAACTTTATTTTTTGGGAAGGGGAGGGGTTTTAGTGCTGGGGATCAAACTCAGGGTCTTGTGTTGGCTGGGCCAGCACTCTACCATTAAGCTAAATCCCCAATTTCTCAACTGAGAACTTGAAAGTGGCTCCGCTTTAATCTAAACTCTAAAACCTCTGCATATGTAGATATCTATGTATATAATTTATTAAGGGCTAATCATGTGCTTCAACATCTTACATATATGGATACATTCCAGTCTTGAGACAGCTTTAGGAAGATTTAGAAACATGATCACTATTGGGTTGGAGCTCTGACTTTCTTGCCAACATTTTTCTTTCTATTGGTTCCCGTATATTTTCTAGCATGTATAATTCAGTTATTTTGAACTTGAGAGTAAAAGGTTGGTCACTAAAAAAAATCTGTGAAAGCTTGTCAGCAAAATTCTTTAAAATAGGTATCATCAGCAATATTAAACACAGGATTTGCACAGCAAAAACAAATAGCATTAAGGGGATTCTGTTTTAAAACACTTCATAAACATAAAATGCTGATAATAAATATCAGAGAATTTTGGCTTTGTCCCTCAAAGGTAAACAGAGTGTGTTTGGTTACAATGTGAATTTTTTGATTCTTACCTTACTCCAAGGTTTTCAAGAAGAGATTCATCGAGAAAGGGCAGTAATGAACCTGTGATTTTATTTTCTATGGAAGAGTAAAAAAATCAAATTAAATATTTACAATGTAAAATTTTCAATTTCTTTCACATTGAATTCACCAGAATTTACTCAGATTAATATTTATTGAGGATTTACTACAGGAAATGGACCATACCAGATACAGTTGGTACTCTGTACACATAGATTCCGTATTTATACTGTGGATAGAAAATATCTAGAAAAGAAAACTGCATCTATAATTGAACATGTACACATTTATTTTTCTTTTCATTGTTCCCTTAAAAAATACATTATAACAACTATGTATTTAACATTTACATTGTATTAGGTATTATAAATTAGACATGATCGCAAGTGTATGGATATGGGTGTGCATGTTATATGCAAATAGGACCCCGCTTTACGTATGAGACTTGAGAGTAGGATGTGGTGGCACATATCATAATCTCAACACTCTGGGAGGCTGAGGCAGGAGGATCACCAGTTTGAGCCCAAGTTGGGCAATTTAGCGACTTAGTGAGATTCTGTACAAAAATGTATAAAGGACTGGGGGATGTATCTCAGTTTAAAGGCCCTGGGTTCAATCCCCAGTATGGGGTGAGGAGTGAGCATCCCAGATTTTGGTTATTTGCTGGGGCCCTGGAACCAATCTCTCTCTCACACTGAGGCAAATTAGTGCAATATTTTTTATTTGCTACTTGTAAAATCTTAGATAAGTAAACAAAAAAGTATCTTTTGATAAATCATGTAAACATTTATAAACTATCTATAAAAGTTATTTGCAAGAGGGGCTGGGGATTTAGCTCAGTGGTTAGAGTGCTTGCCTAGCAAGCGCAAAGCCCCGAGTTCGATCCCCGGCACCAAAAAAAAAAAAAAAAAAAAAGTTATTTGCAAGAAAAGCCAGTGACAAAAAAGTAAAGTGAAACCTGATTAGTTGTCAGGTCTTGCCAAGTCAGTGGCTTCCTGTTTTTTAAACAGGTTTTGCGTTGAAGGTAGGGAAGAAAATTTATCTTTGGTATTTTTCTATCACAAAAAAGTTATTCAGTATAAAAGCCCAAACAATACAAAAAAAGCATAAAACATCAACTTAATGGTAATCTAGTTGGTAACCACTGTTAATATTCTGGACAACACATTTATCTACATAATTATGTAATTTTACATAAATGAGACTGTCTTATAAGTTATTTTTTCCACCCAGTGTCATAAACATCTTTCTTGTCAATCATTAAATTCTACATACTTTAGAGGTAAAGAAAGTAAGGCCCAGAGAAAAAGTATGTATTATGACACATCTGTACTGTGGAATACAAAAATAGCTACATACTTTTTTAATAGCTATTTTTGTATTCCATAGTACAGATGTATCATAATACATTTAATCATTTTCTTCTGGGCTTTACTTTCTTTGCCTCTAAAATTGGTATAGTTGGCCCCAGGTCACAGAATTGTAAAAATTTTACAAGATAAAACATGTAGGGGGTTGGGGTGTAGTTCAGCTGTAGAGAATCAAACCCCACAAGGCCCTGGGGTTTGATTCTTAGTGCCACAAAACAAACAAACAAATATGTAACTTAGAGAGACCCTGTCTCAAAATAAAAAATAAAAAAAGGGCTGGGATGTAGCTCAGTGTGAAGGCCCTGGGTTCAATACCCAGTACTGCAAAAATAAATAATTTTTCAAATTAATTAATTAAAACAGAAAACATGGGCTGGGAATTTAGCTCAGTGGTTAGAGTGCTTTCCTAGCAAGCACAAGGCCCTGAGTTCGATCCCCAGCACCAAAAACAAAACAAAACAAAAAAACATGTAAATTGCCCAGAATAGGTACTTCACTAAATGTAAGTGCTGAATAAATCTTAGCGATTACCATTATTTATTACTGTTATTATGGATGGGTACTTGGGTTCTTCCTACTTTTTTTGCTATTTATATGCAATGTCTGTATGGTATACAGTGGCTTAAATACATAATTTCTATAAATGAAATTTTGATAAGTCAAAAGGTATTACCAAATATCCACGATTGAGCCAACTAATACTTTTGTCCACTTAATGGATTACCCATTTCACATACTACCAATCTTTTACATCTTTTTCAATCTAAACAAAAAATTAGTATTCCAAAAATTACTATTGATCATCTCTCCGCCTTTTGGCTGAGATCAAGAGTAAAAATTACCATTGAGACAGAATACCTTTCCTGTGTTTACCGGTAGGTTTTCCATGGTCTGTTTTTCTGTTCTGCTTTTTTTTTTTTTAAATTGGAGTAGTTTTTTCCTGCTCTTAGTTGGTTTTCTAACTTGAACTATGTTCTCCCTTGGTTTTTGACAACATTTGTTGAGGAAAAGCTGGCATGAGTCTGGAATCTAAAGATTTAAACCTTAAAAAAAAAAATCCACTGTACTCGCAGGCAGGTATAGTGGTACACACCTATAATACAAGAGGCTGAGGCAGGAGGATTGTAAATTCAAGGCCATCCTGGGCAATTTAGCAAGACTTTGTCTCAAAAAAGAAAATAAAAAAGGATAGGGAAGTAACTCAGCCATGGATGGAGAACTGCCTAGAATGCCTCAAGCCCTAGTTTCAATCCTCAATACTAGGAAAAAAAACCTAGCTCTTTTCTTTTTCTGGTAGTATGACTTTGGAAAGAAACTTAACATCTCTGGACCTCACAAACATCATTTGTAAAAAGTATGGATTGGATCACTGATTTTAGGGTTCTTGGGTGACTATATCCCATGATGAGAAAAGGAATCTACCTTGTTGCTTGTGTGTTTTAATTTTTAAATTTTTTGTGGTACTGGGGATGGAACCCAGAAACACTTACCACTGAGCTATACACTAGCCCTTTCTTACTTTTTACTGTGAGACAGAGTCTTGCTAAATTGCTCAGGCTGGCCTCAAACTTGCTATTCTCCTATCTCAGCCTCTCAAGCAGCTATAACTACTGGCATATATTGCTTCATCTGCAGTGGAGTAAAAATAGGCGAGGAAATGGGAAAAAGTAAGCGCAACTTTCTACATTCAAACTATTTTTAGGTCCTGAACCATTAAAGTTTCTCCCACCCCATGCTTCAGAGGTAAACCAGGCTCCACCCCACAATTAGAAAAGTTTACTCAGTGGTTAGAGTGCTTGCCTAGCAAGCACATGGTCCTGAGTTCGATCCCCAGCACCAAAAAAAAGAAAAAAAAGAAAGAAAAGTTTACTGAATTTGTGATCACAGCCACCTTCCGACTGAACACTTTTAGGGATCAAGCAGGGGTTAAGCTTCATATCCACCACTAAAAACTGAGTAGATTTCAAGTGGGAGATGGATGCTTGGACATGAACTAGTAAAGTTTCTTAAAACTTTCAAACTATATACTTCCCCAAGGGTGGTTAAATTGCAAAATGCTGGGAATTCAGTGGTCAACTGAACACGTCTAGCATTCATCAAGCTGTGCACACGCAGCAGTCAACAGAAACGGAACCCTCCTCGAGTTGATATGGTAGTCTGTGGGAATTCAGAGATTAACAAAGTAAACTCCCTCCACTTTAGGAAAACCCCGAATTCGGGGTGGGGATGGGGGTACAGAAACTTCAAAGCGCCAAAACGTCTCATGTGGCGAGTGTTCAAGGAGCTGCGGTTAGCACAGAGGGGTCGGCTGAGCCCGGAGAGCCCGAATGACAGCAAGCCTCCAACTAAGGTTTGGGGAAAACAATTTTCTGATTTACAGAAAGGGAGCCCTTGGTCTGTAATCCCAACTATTGAGGCAACAGGATTCCAAATTCGAAGCCAGCTTGGGCAATCGAGCGAGACCCTATCTCAGAATAAACGGGTTGGAATGTAGCTCAGTGGCAGAGCACTTACCTAAAGAGCACGAAGACCTGGGCTCAACGCCCAGCACAGAGGAGGAAAAAAAGCGGGGGAGGGGGGTGTCAGGAAGCGGAAAGGACCCGAGTCTCGCCAGTCCGGCGCGCGGATGGCAAATTCCTGAAGAAACTCACCAGAGTAAGAGTCAAATCTACACTTGCCCCTACCAGGTTCGCAACCCACAGAGCCTGCTCCTCCCTGCGGACCTCCACCCCGGAGTCCCCATTTCTCCGTCCCTCGCCTCAAGGTCTCACTCCCGGGAGCCCCCGCCGCAGGTCCACCCAATCTGGGTGCCTCCCGTGTCGCTCTCCCTTCCAGCTCTGCGTCCTCTCGTGAGGCCCCTCTTTCAGGCCGCCCCTCCTCAGGCCCAGCTAGCCCCTCCTCGGTCGCCACCCTTCGTCCCTCAGGCTCTCCAACCCCGCTACCTCGGAAGAGTGTCAGGAGTCCCTGTTCTGCGAAGCCACAGCGCTTCAAGAAGGAGCACACCTGCTCCGGGCCCCAGGTACGATGGTCGGGGTGGAGTTTCAGGACCGGGGACCTGTCCGCCCCTGCGGGGGTGTTTGGTGGCGTTCTCGGGCTGCCATCGCGTCGGGGCCGCTTAGAGGGCTGCTCGGAGGTGGTGTTCTGCATTGCTATATTCGGCCGCCGGCGCTGCACAATCAAGAACCGCGGCACGGACCCGCGCGCAGGCGCACTGACGACTGAACCCAGCCTGCAAGTCGGCTCTGCTTTGCTAGCCTAGGGGCCTCCCGCGCAGGCGCATGGACAAACCAGCCTTGGAGCTAGGCAGCGCCGCAGCTTTAGCCCTGGGCGCGCCGCGCAGGCGCAATAGCGATCCAGGCGTTCTCACCCCAACCTGAGCGTTTCGGTGAAAGGGCGGGGCCAGTAGAGATAGGACCAGGGCCTGGGCAGTCAAGAGAAAGGACAGGGCGGGGCGAGAGGGCTCCTGGGACCAATGAAAGTCCGGCTATGCTCCGGACGACAGCTTCTTCAGCACCTCAAAATGAGTTCCCTATGTCTGCCCTCGGTTGCTGTCAAACACCCTAACCTACACGAAATATCCATGTGTTCACCCTAATGTTGGTCTGCAGTTTTAACCATTTATCCAAGATTCTAGCTATGTATGAAATTACTTAATAATGTCTATTAAATTGATATTTACATTCCATATCATTTCAGTACATGATAAAAGAAATACCTGAATTTTTCAGTTAAGCTTTATGGATTAAGAGACTTTTTAAATTGGAGACGATACTTACTATATAAATGCATAAAGACATTTTAAATTAAAAAAAAAACCCTAAATTTAAACCTAAAAGACAATGAGGCTGCCAGCGCCTTCTCAAAGAAGAGAAAAACAACCAAGAGGCTGAAATGGAAGACCTTAGAGTGGTTTCGAAACTGGCAAGAGGGTATCTCCTCTTTCCACTCCAGAAGAAGGTTAAGGGCCAAACGGATTTCTTAAAATTTATCCTCTAGGACTTTTACAAACTGCTAATAACAATGTGTGAAAATAGCAGGCAATTCTCCTCTCTGTAGCCACTTTCGGGCAGTGCCCAAATTTCCCTATACATCCTGGTCCATGATAAGGATTACTTCTACTACAACTAATAAAGCCGTTACACCTTCCCAGCAACCAAGCCACAGATCATCTAGGGGATAAAGGCAGAGTGAGGTAGACTAGTTTATCATCACTGGTGGTCCAATGGCAAGCCAAATGTCTCGTGGTACAGCTCAGTGGTTAAGAGTGAAAGCATGAGGGCCTAGGTTCAATGCCCAGTACCAAAACAAAATAAAAATTTGGTAAGCGAAAAGATTCTTAGCAAATAGCTCTACTGTGTGCCAGGCACTATTTTAAAAGTTTTACAAATGTTAACTTATTTAATTACCACAATAATACAATGTAGGAAAGTGAGGTACAAAGATGAGAATGTAGCTTACTGGTAGAATGTGTGCTTAGTATTCCAGAGGTCTTGGGGGGAGTGGGGAGAGAGAAGGAGAGAGAGAGACCCACATGTCTTACAGGTGGTCCCAAAGTTCCACAGGTATACCAGAAATAATGAAATCTGTATTCAAACTGAAGGGAGCCCTCGGTCCCCCGCCTAGAAATGTAGAAATGTAGCCTGGCTCTAAAATCCATGCTCTTAATAACTTGCTAATCTTTGCATGTTAAATGGAGGTTTTGATATAAAATTACTAACTAAATTTTATTAATTAACCCAACATTTTCAGTTGCTCACTATTCCCACAAGCCTGTGGGGGAAAATACAGAGTAGGGTGCAAATGGTTGTGTGGAAGGCCAGGCCCCCCAAAAAATCCCCTAAAGCACCAGAATATTTTGGGAAACACCATACAGTTGCCAAGACTTATTTAACTGACCAAAACAAAACAAAACAAAACCAATACATAAAGTTAAAAAAGAAAAGACTCATGGGGTTGGGGATTGGGGATTTAGCTCAAGTGGTACAGCATCTGACAGTCCTGAGTTCAATCCCCAGAACCACCCTCCCCCAAAAAAAGACATGAAACTGAAATAAAAAGGCAAAGAAGACAACAAAAAAGCATATGTTGAGGCTGGGGATTTAGCTCAGTGATTAGAGTGCTTGCCTTGCAAGCACAAGGCCCTGAGTTCGATCCCCGGCACCCCCCCCCCAAAAAAAAGCATATGTTGAAAATATTTATATTTTAAGTCAGAAATTACTGATTCAAAAATTGTGTTTCTAGGACTTGAGGGAGAGGCTGGGGATTTAGCTCAGTGGTTAGAGTGCTTGCTTTGCAGGTACAAGACCCTGAGTTTGATCCCTAGCACCAAAAAAAAAAAAAAAAAAAAAAGACTTGAGGGATAATCTTCCCCACGGCAAGCTTTCTAGGCAATAGGAGACGTAAACAAGGTTTTAGTTTAACCGGCTGGCTTTCTTCCAAGTAGTTCTTTTTGATAATTTTAACTATTTACTTTTGTTTGTTAAAAAGCATAATTCAATGCCATATTTATTGTTTTTCCCAAACTTCTACTTTCTGGGGACCCTTGATCTCGCAAAAGATGAGTGGTTACTTGTTCAAGGTCTCATTGCTGGTAAGAAACATCCAGATTTCAAAGGTAGTGCTATATGACTCCAAAGCTTAGGCCCTTTCCAATTTGTCATTTCATTTATCTCCACTTAGTCTGGTGATCCTATTCCATTTGGTCATCCCATAGCCTGAGAATCAACACACCTAGTAGACCCAGGCCCTGGGCAGTGGTTATACTGAGAGGAAAGACTACTTAAGCTTTCTTCTTGCCATGGTCAGGACTAGAAAAGATAATAAACTGACTATTTTAATGCCCATTGCTCCCTGATGTCAAATACCCCCAGCAATTCTTCCCTGACCTCCAGGTACCCAATCAGCAAATTTTGCAGTTTTATTCTGGCAGCCTTGTAGTTTTTACATCTCTCCACAGCTTTCTCATTCAACCAGTGATGCTGGTTCTCACAGTCAGCTACTATCACTCTGGTTTTCCCCACCACCCACTCACTCTCTGGTTCCTTGTCTTACTTCCTCTTCGTGACAGTTAACTGTAGTGTAGCCTTGAGTAAGAAATACCCAGATGATTTGTTTAACATAGTCTTGGGTATGTCTGAATGATGGATTTACTGAAAAGGGAAGACCCACCCTTGGCGTGGGTGGCAGCAACCAATAGGCTTGTGCATTAGTTAATTTTTCATTGTTGGGACAAAATACCTGACCCCCAAATGTTAAAGGGAGAGAGGTTTATTTTAATTGTTTATAGAGGCCAGTTTGACTGTTGTAGAGACTGTTTCAGTCTATAGTTGGCTGACTCCAAGACAGGATGGCAAGGCAGAGGGGGATGGCAGAGGAGAATTCGGTCATGTCATGGCAGGCAGGAAGCAGCGAGGGATTGAGGGAGGAGGAGGAATATATATATCCGTTATCAGGTAGGTTCCAATATTCCTGGGTTCTTCCCCTCCTTGAACAAAGAATTGAACAAGGGCAGCAAAAGTAATTTCAAAGTTTTATTCAAAATTATAAACCAAAAATGAAGAGCTAGGGGCTGGGGATTTAGCTGAGTGGTTAAAGTGCTTGCCTAGCAAGCGCAAGGCCCTGAGTTTGATCCCTGGCACCAAAAAAAAAAAAAAAAGAAAAGAAAAGAAAAGAAAAGAAAAAAAGCTAGCCCTGCAAAACAAGTGCAGACCAAACAGAGAAAAAGCCATGGAGGTGCTGCCAGCAGCGCTGGTCCCGAAAAAAGCAAAACCGAGGGAAGGGGGGGGCCTCTCTCAACAGGGTGTGAGGAAGAACAGAGGCTTCCCCTGGCTGCGCCAGAGAAAGGAAAGACCTTCCTTCTGGTGCCACTTCTATTTATAGAATGAGGTTCCCTCAGAAACTCCTGAGAACCCCTACTGTCCACATGGGAGGGTTGGCTCTTGAAATGGGTGCCTCAGGATGAGGTCAGGTCCAGGTCACTCCCACAAGGCTGACATTAAATCCAGGTCACTCCTCCAGGGCTGATGTCAGGTCCAAGCCACTCCTCCAGGTCCTGCCCCCTTGCCATCCAGCTTTAGCCATGCCCTATTCCTACCACAGAAGGACTCCATTGGCAGTTGGACCCCAGGCTGTGTGTGTTATGCTCTGTCAGAAAATTTGCATTTTGCTCCTGTCCTGAGACTTTGCAGAAGACTGACATTAAGGGCAACAGACTAATCTGGCAGAAGGAATTTCAAGGCAGTCTAAAGTCGAGGTTGTGGCATGGCTGCTGTTGAGGGCTTTTAGCCTTGAGAATTAAGAGTAAATGACCCAGCAGGATGATTTTAAAAGTTTCGAGTTTGGGGCTGGGTGTGGTGGTGCATGCCTGTAATCCCAGCACTTGGGAAATTGAAGCTGTAGGATCACCACAAGTTTGAAGCCAGCCTGGGCTACACAGTGAGTTCAAGGACAGGCTGAACTATATAGCAAAACCCTGTCTCAAAAAACAAAACAGGGGTTGGGGATTTAGCTCAGTGGTAGGGCACTTGCCTCACAAGTGCAAGGCCCTGAATTAAATCCCCAGCACCGCCCCCCCTAAAAAAAACCCCAAACGAAAAGCAAACCAAAACAAAACAAAAAAGTTTTGAATTGGCCAGAAAGGAAGCTCTGATAAAGTTGGGGCCTGCAAAGATGATGCAGAGAATTTGTTCCCTAAAATAATTAGCATTAAAAAACCAAATACTTTGGAACAAGACAGTAGAAAATATGGCCTGAGGACTCCACACATTGCAGGCTCCAAATTGCAAAGGTGAAAGAGGTTGCTTTGAGAAGAGAGTCCCAGGGTGGTCGCAGTTTAGGAAATGGGAGTTGATTCTCCAGAATTCCCCCTTCCAGGCGGTCAGAGGCTCTGTAAACACCAGTAAGATGCAAAAGGGCTCAGCTACTGCTCCGCCTGGTGGCAGACCTTGGCATCACCCATGTGGTACTTTTTTTATTTTTTTATTTTTTATTTTTACCAAGAACATGTATTGGTACATTGTATACATAATGATCATAATCAACATGGTTATTTTGTACCTGTACATGATACATCTTGGTTGTACTTGTTTTAAGTGCATGTAGAATACAAGAATTGTGGGGTCAGGAAGGCCTCCACCCAGATTTCAGAAGAAAGCCTGGGAGATCAGGCAGTGTACCCCTGAGAGGGCAGGTTGTGAAGCTGTGAGGAAGGTGTGAAGCTGTGAGTGGAGACCCCAGGAAGATGGAAAAGCAAGGACCATGGACTGTCTGAAGAAAGCTGGAAAGAATGAGCAAAGCTGGCTCAAAAGTGAGCCACAAGGGCTACGACTACAGCCTGTGCCGTAGGCGTGGGGCCACCCGAGTTCTTCGGAATTCACATCTTGCCACAAATTTCCTTGGGCACTGGACATGGAACTCCAAGATTTAATGTTTGCCCTGCTGGCTTTCGGTTTTGCTTTAGTCCCATTCCTTTCTAGTCCTCCATTTGTACACTTTGGAATGGGAATGTTTATCATGGGCCACTGTATATTGGAAGTGTTTAACTTTCTTTTCATTTTTACAAGGGCTTGCAGCTAAGAGGTTGCCTTTGATCTCAGAGGAGACTTTGGATTTGAACTTGTCGGCAATGCTGAACCTGTTCAGACTTTGGAAACTCTTAGGACGGACTAAATGCATTTTGCATAAAGGATGCATATGAGCCTTTGAGGGGCAGGGGTGGAATGTTATGGTTTATATCTAAAATGTCCCCCAAAGCCTCATGGACTCATAGGTGAGGCTTTGGGGAGCTGATTGGATCCTGGGATGTGCGACTCATCACTGAGGAGTTTGCTGCTAAATGTGACTTGGGAGGTGGAGCCTGGTTGGAGGAGGTGGGTCACTTGGGGCATGGCCTGGAAGTGTCTCTTTCCCTCCTCCCCGATCCCTCTCCTTGATTCCTGTCACCACGTCATAAGCCTCCTCTGCCATGCAATTCTACCTTGGAGCCCAAATATGGACTGAAACCTCCATGAACTGTGAGCCAGAATAGACCTCTCCTTAATTTTGTGGGTGTTGGGTGTTGGGTCCCTGAAACTAGCTTCTTCAGGACATTTTCCCCAGCTGCACGAATCTCAAAGCTAAGCCACAATTCTTTTTTTTTTGGTGCTGGGGGTTGAACTCAGGGCCTTGCGCTTCCTAGGCAAGCACTCTAACCACTGAGCTAAATCCCCAGCCCCTAAGCCCAATTCTTTAAAAGCTATTTTAAAAAATATTACCGGGCTGAAAATGTAGCTCAGTAGTAGAGTACTTACCTAGCATCTGTAAGGCCCTGGGTTTGACCCCAATTCCACCAAAAGAAAAAAAAGGAATAACAAGTATTTTAAAAAGGTGACCCCTGAGTGGTTACAATACAGGTAGCTAATATTTCTATAGTGATTGTCATTTTCTGTGACTAATCAATTCTTCCTGACAGGTCGATGACTGAGATAAGTAAATAGTGAAGCCCAGGGTTAGTTTGGTGGTGCAGGGTGGGATATTTGAACTTGGAGCTCTATACTCTTCAACCGTTATGCTGCTCTGCTGAACTCGACAGGTTTTCTTCAATTTTCTTTTTGATATGAATAGCCTGGTGCTATGGTTTGGATCAGAGTGTCCCCTTTTGTTAATTTCCCCATCAATGAGATACAATACCTGCCATCTTTAGAGAAGAGGTTTGACTTAGTTTCAATCCATGGTCAGCTGGCTCCAAGGCAGGAACATTATGCAGAGGGGTGTAGTTAAGCAAAAATATCAAACAGCGGAACAGTGAGGTCTCCGTGACCCACCCAGACACACTCAGAACTGTGCTTCATTCATCTTCTGGGCATTTCTTAATCCAGTCAAATTGGCATATCGCAATTAATGGTCACACACCAAAGCTCTTTGCGCTGAAGGCTTGGTCTCCAACGTCTCTGCTGGCAGGTTGTGGAACCTCAGAGATGGGGCTAAGGCTGATGGTGTAGCTCTGTGGTAGAGCGCTCTCTTGGCATATGCAAGGGCTTGATCTCCGGCACTGCAAACAGATACAGGTAGACAGGTAGATAATGGGTGGGGCCTAGTGGGAGGTCTTGCGCATACTGAACTTGTACCCTCACAGGTGGTAGTGAGACCCTGGCTTCCTCTTTCCTGCTTGTGTTTTTTGGCCATCAGGTGAGTGGTCTTGCTGCTACACTATTCTGCCATTATGTGCTGTCTCGACATAGACCCAAAGAAACGAGCAGTTGGTTTGGTTGAACCACTGAAACCTTGAGCCCAAAAAAACTCCACTAAATTGAGTATCTTAAGTATTTGTTACCATAGTGGAAAGCTGCCCATACCTGGGATACTTGTAAACAAAACTATTCCTGGGTCACACTATTGAATCAGAGATTCTGGGGCACAGTGCTGGGATGGTGTATAGTTAATAAGCCTACACATGGGATCTAGAACCTAAGGGACTTTTTCTTCTTGTAACATTAAGAAACTATCACTGATGCCAAATAATCTCACAGGTGTAGCCGTTACTCCATGGGAACATTAGTACTATTGATCCTCTCTAGAAAGTTCTTTTTCTTTTTTTTTTGTCTTTTGAGACAGGGTCTCACTCTGTAGTTCAGGCTGGCCTTAAATTCACTTATGTAGCCCAGGCTGGCTTCAAACTTGCTGTGAGCTTCCTGCCTCAGCCTCCTGAGTGCTGGGATTACAAGTGTGCATCACTACGCTCAGCTAGAAAAACACTTTAGATTGGCTGCATGTTCTGACCTAGTCACACACAAAAAAGACTATAGGTATAGTTTTCTCAATAATCCAATTTTTATTAACTATTTTATGTACAATGATACCAAGTTGTAAAAACTGTTAAAAACAAACACGTCCAGAATTTCTTACACAGTGAACATACAAATATTCATTTGTATTTTGCACATTAATAGTGGAGGTAAGACAATATAATAGTTATAGCTACATAAAAATATGTACAAAGATTCAAGACAGACTTTATTTGGCTTACAACACTATGTGTAGATACTACACAAAAAAATAAGGATGTAATTTTCAGAAAAATGTGACCAAAATTCCTTTTCTTCTTAAAACTTAAAATTGTTGATAATACTAAGCACAACTGACAGCCAAATCTTGGAATAAATCAAATTAGACAGATAAATTAAACATTATAAACATTATACTTTTTTTTTTTAGTGCTAGGGATAGAACCCATGGCCTAGAGACTGCTAGACAAACACTCTATTACTAACCTATATACACTCTCAGTCCCAACATTATGCTTGTGTGTGTTACAGACAGCATCTCACTCTGTAGTACAGGATGTCCTCAAACGCTTGATTCTCCTGCTTCAGCCTCTTGGGTACTGGGATTACAGGGATGTACCACCATACCTGGCAACATTATGCATTTAAAAAAATAAGGTTTACAGGGGTTGGGGATTTAGCTCAGTGGTAAAGCACTTGCCTAGCAAGCACAAGGCCCTGAGTTTGATCCCCAGCACCCCCCCAAAAAGGTTTGCAGTTAAAAATATATACTGATAACATTTCAAAATTAATTAAGAATGGCTTATCATGTACAGGTACAAAATAACCATGTTGATTATGATCATTATGTATACAATGTACCAATACATGTTCTTGGTAAAAAAAAAAAAGGAAAAAAAAAAGAATGGCTTATATATGTCCTTCCAGATTTTGGCAACACACTAGAAAAAGTCAATGGTGAAGAGAAGATTCTTTCAAAAGCTATACTGGAAAACATTTTGAGGGTGACCCAGTGGTCATGACATACTTACAATACTAATAATACTCAGAATAAAGAGCGGGAAGCGATAAGAAGCTGTTATACTTATTGCAAAGTGGTTTTGAAAAAGGTTTCAACTATTCTCACAGAATTAGACATTAAGAATGACGATGTCTCTTGCAAACAACCTAAATGCCCAACAACTAATGAATGGCTAAACAAGATGTGTTTTTTTTCTATACAATGGAGTACTACTGTGCCATAAAGAAGGATAAACTAGAGGGCAACCCACTCGGGTCCCCTCCTGTCTCTCAGGAGCTCTCTTTCTCTCAATTTCCTACTCTTAACCCCCTTTGTTCTTTAGAAGTCATTCTTCGACTTCGGGGAACACGAACTCAGCGTAACTGACATCTAGCAGGTTGGGAGTTATACTTTTTCCCCTATATCATTTGGAGGTCCGCACCGAGATAATTAGAGGATATAAGAGTTTGCTTTTCCTTTTGCTTTTCATAGATCTGGATTGTGAGTTGTTTAGGTAATCAGAAATTGTCATTCTCGTTTTTCAAAAAGGATAGAGACATTTGTAGGTAAATGGATACACCTTGAGAACATACTTTTAAGTGAAATAAATCAGACAGCCATGAATACACATAGAATTGTTTCTGTGATATGAGAAACTGTAAGTATAAATAACGACAAAGAGGTATAATAGATATTATATAAAAGGAAGATAATATTCAAAAGAGAGGAGAACTAGAAAGGGAGAAGGGGGAAAAGAAGG
>PVJO010003755.1:20109-99513 GCA_004026905.1 Hystrix cristata | reverse complement strand
ATTATGTATACAATGTACCAATACATGTTCTTGGTAAAAAATTAAAAAAAAAAAAAGACTGATGTCATGATGACCTCAAAAACAGTGTATCACATATTATTATGGTGCTACCTTATTAAGGACATTCAGTTTGTTCGTTCTTTCTTTTTGTGAGACAAGAGTCTCACTACATAGTTCAGGTTGGTCTCAAACTCAAGGTGATCTTCCTGTCTTAGTCTCCCAAGTGCTGGGATTACAAGGACATTTAGTTTCTAATAACTTTATCTGAATTTTATTCTACTGTCTTGAGAAGCAGCTTCTTGTTTTGAGAACTACCTGGTTTAGTAAAATAATCGTATATAATTAAGTTAATGTCATGAAAAACAAAATGATAGTAGCTTGGAAAAGGAGTAAGTATACCACTGGTTATAATACCAGGCTAAGAGGCTCAGGACAGGACAGTGAGGACGGGGGACTGGGGACAGTGTGGGCTCAAGCACAAAGCTGCTTATGCTCAAGGATAGAAAGAACACAAAGAATCCAGATAGGCCAAAATGGCAGTGGTGCCTGGATGTGGAGTTAGCACAGTGGGCCAGGAACAGACTGGTGTATCACCCTTGGCTAGGGTACTGTGGAAACCAAGCCCTAACTTCAACAGCAAATTGAAAATACAAATACTTCCAAGCATATTTACTAAATTTAGATTATTTACCTTCATATTACAAAGCATAGAAGGAGAGATTTATTTTTAACAGAGAGCTAAAAAATGATGTTTCTCCTTAATTCATTTTAAAACACTTAAAAATCTTATCACTGTTAGTATTTATAAAGGCACTTAAAACATTCCTTTCTAATCCAACTCAAAATACATCTCTCTCAATTGCATTTTGAACAAATGCAAAAAAACAAAACAAAAAAACCAAAACCACTTAATTCTGGTGCAACTGTTTATATAACCCAGTGATAATTACCATCTATGGGGCAGAAAGGTTTGAAGGATAGAGCCCCAGTTTTCTGCAGAACAACTTGAAAGTGCTTTTATCAGAAACAAGAATAACATCAATGATTCGCTCTTTCACTGACAACATCCTGTAGTCGTTTAAGTAAAACATCGTCATTTTCTTGGCAGAGGCGTTTGGCAGGTGATTCTGTATCTCTGCTGATGGCTATTGCACGCTTCTTGGTTCTCTGATCACCTTGCCTTATCATGTTGTTGATATCTTTCAGACTCTGCAAAAACAGAGGACATGTGTTAGTAAAATGGGGAAAAAGTGGAAATAGCTCTAAAAAACTAAATTAACTACATTTCCCTGCCCTCTATTTTCTATCAAAATCTAAACACTGGGGTAGAGGTAATTTGTGAATCTATACCAGCCTAAAAAGGGTGGCTAGAACTAATCTTTTTGGGGGGGTTTAAAGGATGGCTTTACCTTATAATAGTAGTTCTAGAAGTGCAGTCCCTAAACCAGAAGCAGTAGAAGCATTTAGAAATTAGAAATTTTTAGAAACACAAATTCTCAAACCTCAAGCTCCATTTGTTGAATCAGACATTCTGGGGTTGGGGATGGGTCCAGTAATCAATGTTTTATTTTTGTCCGTAGTACTGGGGATCATATCCAGGGGCACTTTACTACTTAGCCACATCACCAGCCTTCTTTGAGACAGACTTTCACTAAATGATCCAAGCTGGGCCCTTTGATCCTCCTGCCTCAGCCTCCCAAGCAGCTGGGACAAATGTACGTACCACTTCACTTGGCACAATGGATATTTTATTAAGCTCCTATAAAGTTTGAGATCCTCTCTTCAGAGTAATGTTTTTTAAACTTTAACATGCTTGCTGATTATCTGGGGATCCTCTTAAATGAGATTCAGATTTAGCAGGGCTAGTGTGAGGCCTGTGATTCAGCATTTCTAACAAGTTCCCAGGTGATGCTGACACACTGTTCATAAATCATACTCTGAGCAACGCCTGCTCTGGGAAGCAGCCCCCGTCAGCTGTGCATCACAGTCATCTAGGAAGAGTCCTAGATCTGCCCACTGGAACTGTGTGATTCAGTACATTTGTGGAGCACGTGTTTTGGCAAGCTGTGAGTCATGGCTTTAGAATTCACTTGTCCAATCTTTGATCCAGTGGAAGAATCTCTTCCACACATTCTTACAGGAAACCAACTTCTATGAGGAGGAGATACAGGTCTACATCACAGTCATTTTTCTTTGCCATGTGTGTAAGAACACAAGGGGCACCTATGGAATGGAGCGGGAACTAACAAGCTAGGGAGGGCCACTGCACTGGGGCATATTCTTCAGTTCACACCGATTCTGGCTTATAGATTTACTAAACATCTGCTTGACAGTCCAAGAAATATCCGAAAACAACAACCATGTCTCCATCACATCTCCGCACTTTGGGGGGAGGGAGAGAGGGAGAGAGGGAGAGAGGGAGAGAGGGAGAGAGGGAGAGAGGGAGAGGGAGAGGGAGAGAGAGAGAGAGAGAGAGAGAGAGAGCGTGTGTGTGTGTGTGTGTAACAAACCCCAGGCCTGGCACATGCTAAGCATGTGCTTTACCCCAAGCTACTTCCCTTGCCCTGAATATACTGTTCTTGATTACAGAAAATGTGCCATAGCTAAGAATTCATACTTTATTAGTAACTTACCAAAAAAGTAAACAAGATTAATGATTACTAACTGGTAATTTAAAATCCAATTTTTTTTTCTGTAAAGTTACTTAAAATCCAATTTGTAATGTTATTGGAAAATCTAGCTTTTAACACATATATGTATAAAAACTGTTTTGGAGTAAAGTCTGTTTGCATCTCACCTTCGAAGGGCTGCCACTGAACTTATACAACAGCGCGCTCCTCGGCGTGAGGCCCGACCCATTCTTGTGTGGTGAAACGTAAACAGAGTGCTGCTGGGAAACGCGGCGTGGTGAGCCTGGCTGTTGCTTAATGTGTGGAAAAGGAGACAGTGGTGGAGCATCCATCTGAAATATCCCAAAAATCACATTTAAAAAACCATTTTTAAAATTTTTTTTTTTTGGTGCCGGGGATTGAACTCAGGGCCCAGTGTTTGCTAGGCAAGCGCTCTACCACTTGAGCTAAATCCCCAACCCCCCAATCTTTTTTTTAATCACTTTTTTTTTTTTTTTTTGGTGCCGGGCCTTGTTAAATCACATTTTTAAGAGAAAAATTTTTGTTCTTTAAAAAAAAAAAATTCCACCACATTTTTATTTTTATGATATCCTCCAATCAGGAGTCAGTTATATTGTTTAAGAACTTATTTATGGTTGGGAAAAACAAAGAATAGCCCATTACCTGTCTTCAACAATTATTAACAGATAAGTTAGAATTTATTTTCTTGGATATTTTTCAGGAAATTCTGTAACTAATAGTAAGAATTCCAGCACATCACCAGGAACACAGGGACCCTCATATTCATGCTTCAAATTAGGATATACCTGAGTGGTAAAATGGGAACATAATATGCAAGAGGCCATGTGTTCAATCTCCAGCACCAAAAGGAGGAACTTACTTCTAACGTTTGCAACTAAGAATTTCTCTACATGCATGCATGCATGCACAACCCCCCACATGCCCCCCAATGTAGTGGAAGAGAGAATAAAGAAAGGGATCTCTACGAGCCAGAAGGATAACTCTAACATGAAACAAACCTGTAAATGAAATGGTATAGAAATGCAGAAGACTTAGAAGTAATCAGAGAAGGGATTTCATTTTTTTAAATATTCTCTACAACAGAAATTGTATAAGTGAAGATGGCTCCTTAACATCATCTTTTTTTTTGAGACGAGGTCTCGTTAGGCAGTTCCGGCTGGCCTTGAACTTACTATGGAGCCTAGGTGGACCTCAAACTCTCAGTTATCCTCCTGCTTCAGCCTCACCAAGCGCTGGGATTACAGGTGTGCGCCACCATGCCTGGCTTCCGCTTCATTTGAAGCTAATAAAACTAGTTTCAATTGGCTGATAGTGAAAGATATTCATAGCAGAACACATGACACAAAAGAGGTAAACTAATAGTGTAGAATGAATATGGCCTCTGAGGGCAGCCACCGACCATATTCCTTTAAAGGGACAAGGGCGGAAATGTAGAGACACACACAGAAATATACACCTGCCTACAGGCTGGCTGGATGCAGCTTTCACTAAAGCCTTCTTTTTTAGAGCTAAATTCTGGTCTCCTGGGAAGTAACTTTAGCTTACTGGTAACACTTTCTCAGGTCTGCTGCAACTGCCAAAACTAAAGTTTGTATAAAAATTTCTTACTATTACCTCTATTAATGATCTAGGCCTACTTATTTCCTTTTTCTTTATATTAGAAAAAAAAACTCCACTTATTTCACGATATAATAAAAGTAAAAACAACAGAAAAATACCCAAATTAATTGCTGCAATTTGTCTATGTTCCCATTTAGTCCCCATATACATATATAATTCCTAGCAATAAAATCACAGAATAAGTAAAATTCCCATGATTTCCTCTGTTTGTTCATGACTTAATCTCTCTAAGTTAATGGTTACTCTCTGATTAATTTCTAGTATACATTCTCCTATGTAAAGCATCAGTGAGATGTGCTCGCTTAGGCAGCACATATACTAAAATTGGAAAGCATCAGTGAGATACTTTACAAACTCTGAAATACTTACCTAGAAAAATACATTCAAAGTGATCAACTATGACTGAAGACATAATAGAGTAGTAAAACTTAAAACGTACCACACGGTCCTGATTTGACAAGTCGTATTTCAATGCAAATGACTTCACTCTTCCTACATATACTGTATTGTAAAATTTGATAAGATCACCTCTTTCTTCTTTCACTGCTCCACTGGAACAGTCAGGTGTTTTTGTGGCCTCTTCCAAGTCTGTTAAAAAGAATTCAGTGTTGTGATAAATGTACTTTAATACACAAGTTGGTGATCTCAATTACAGCATTAAAAAAACACATAAATCCTTAATGAAAAACGGTGTCCTCAGAGTAGGTTGAGCAACCCATCTGTATTATTTATAAACCAAGTTGGAATCTAGAGAAATGTAAACATGTGAACGGAAGGTGGCGCTCTTTTCTTTAGCTACCACTTCAGCAAGCATACTTCCAACCAAAGCTCTTGAGCTCATCATCACTGGTGGCCTTAAAGGGGAACAGTTCCTGGTTAGAGTTTAGCTAAGCTCCACAGCATGGGAGGCAACGGCAAACCTGAGCTTCAGATAACAAAAGTCCCTGCAGATATTCTTACTGGCTCTTTGAAAAAGGTGGAAAGACTCTAAAAGGTAAATCAAGGAAGAAACAATGAATTACCTGTGTTTGTCTTTCTGCAAATAATGGTGAGTGGCAGGTATCCAAAAGGTCTTATTTTCCTATCCACAACAGGAACCCTAGGGCTCAGTGAGAGTTAGTACTCTCACTTGTAAGATGACAGCTTGCACCAAGTGTGTTCCTATTTATCGATGTCACTCTGTGATAGCTTCTGAGTCTAGGCAGAGCCTTACCCCACTCTTTTTTTGGGAAGAGAATTACATTCTTGGTTTTTTGTTTTGTTTTGTTTTGTTTTTGCGGGGGCAGGGGTGCTGGGGATCAAACTCAGGGCCTTGTGCTTGCTGGGCAAGCGCTCTACCACTGAGCTAAATCCCCAACCCCAGGGAAGAGTATTACAAACTACACTCTATTCATACATAAAAGAATCATCTGTTTATGGGTATTAAGAAAGCCACTACCCATTAAAATTCAGCATATGAAAAATTTTCTCATTCTCAACATATTGTACCACAAACATTGAGAGGATGGGTAGACACATGCCTTCACCTAAGAAAACTCAGAAAATTCAACAGGGTATACGGGTCCAGCAGTTGTAGAGACTCTCCAAGAAAATCTCAGTCCTAATCTGGATGTCTTTTTTCCCTCATGATGCTAGGGATCAAGCCCAGGGTGTCATGCATCCTAGGCGAATGCTCTACTGTGGAGCTACATCTCCCATCTGGTTCTTGTTTTCACTCTTGCCATTTTTGAAAGATCTTGACAGAGGGGAATCAATGTGGCTAAGCAAGTTAAGGAAATGCTGTATATTATACTGGAAATTCAGAATGCGTGTTATAATAAAGGCTCTGGGAAGTACTGAAGTTGGCTCATTTTAATGGTATATTCCCCTGATTTTTATGGATAGTTTCTCATCCCCTATAGCACTTTTACAGTACTACCATCTTGGGGAACACAATTTCAAAGCATGCTTTCTTGGCACTACGGTTTGAATGTACCCACTAAAGTTTTGTGCAGTGTCAGTATCACAGCCAATGAGGTTTATTTGAAGCACGATGATTGCTAACTAAATGTACCCACCAAAACTCATATTGAAATATATTCCCTACTGTGAAGTTTTAAGAGACCAGACCAGGTAGGGTCTTTAATAAATGACTGGGGACAGAGAATATAGCCTAGTAATAGAGTCCTGGGTTCAATCCTCAGCCAAAAAAAAAGAAAAAGAAAAAAGAGATGATCAGGTCATGAGGCCTTGGCTGTCACGATGGGTTAGTCCATTCATGGATTCATGAATTGTTCTCAAGAGTAGGTCTGTTATAAAAGTCAGTTCGGGGGTTGGGGATTTAGCTCAAGTGGCAGAGTGCTTGCCTAGCAAGCGCAAGGCCCTGAGTTCGATCCCCAGCACCCCCCACCCACCCAAAAAAAGTCAGTTTGGATGTCTCTTGTATATGCCCCTCTTGCTGCGTGATATCCCGCACTTCTGAGACTCTGCAGAATCCTCCCCACCAAAAAGACCTTTACTAGATGTGGCCCTTCAACCTCAGACTTACCAGTGTCAGGTATTCTGTTACAGAAACAGAAAAATGGACTGAGACACTTGGTAATAGCTGTTTACATTAACTGTATCATATGGATCATCTGTAATTATTTAATATTCTTCTTGGATTAGATTTTTTTTGAGAGGTGCTGGGGATTGAATTCAGGGCCTTGTGCTTGCTAGGCAAGCGCTCTACCACTGAGCTAAATCCCCAACCCCTAGGGTTTGGTTTTTTTTTTTTTTTGAGACAGGGTCTTTCTACATAGTTCAGGCTGGAATTGAACTAGTGGCAATCCTCCTGCCTCAGCCTCCCAAGTGCTGGGATTACAGGCATGTCCCACCCACCATGTTTGGCAAGGATTAGAAATTTTTTGAAGTACAGAATAGTCTGTATTTTTGTTATTCTCACTCCACTTGTTAATATTTTCACAAAATAAGAAGCTATACTTTGTTTAACTAAACATTAAAAACTCTCTGGGACCTTGGATTCTAGCTAAACATGATTTTCCTTACCTATATTTTCATTTCAAAATAGAAAGATGTCAATTATCCTTTATGTAGGAGAAAGAGCTCTACCTTCCCTCTTCATTAAGAACTGTAACACTCTGAAAGTAAAGCCTTGGTATGCCTAGTAATCATTTTACCACTCATACTTTAAAAAATGAAGCTTATGGAAGACTGGAAGAGAGAATGTGATCAAGGGTCTATGTGTATGATGCTATAACTGTTATAAATCTCCTTCTCTTCAGAAGGTAGGGAACTTTGCCTTGCTGCACCTAATTTCAGGTGCACAGTATATGCTTGAGTGTATTTGAAATGAACCAGTGAACTACTATTGTTTTATAATTCTCCCTACTGCTGCCACAAATAAAAGGAGTGTCTTTTTTGGATTACTATATATCACCAGCTAGCAATTAAAATGTGTTTTTATATAAATCACTGGCGAATGAGACAAGCCCCTTAGGAGCACAAAGCTCCTTCTTCATAGGTAGCTACTATAAGGGATTTTTAGGCATATCTCAATTGATAAACAGTATTTCCCTTATTAATATACTCAACATCAGAAATGGATTTTTCCTGATGAAAACAGTGACCATTTACTAAGTATCACTAATACTAAAAACTGGCTCATGTTGGAGGATCGTAAAAGTACTTAAGCAGACTAGATAAAAAATATGTATGTATATATCATTGTTACTGTTGTATTTTTGAGGCAGGGTCTTGGTATACAGTCCAAGCTGAACTTCACCTTAGTATGTAGCCCAGGATGGCCTTGAACTTGTGATCCTGCTGGTTTGGCCTCCAAAGTGCTGCAATTACAGGCATGCGCCACCTTGTTTGGTGAAATTTTATACACATACATACACACACACACACACACACACACACACACTCTCTCTCTCTCTCTCTCTCACATATATGTGGCAGTGTGGCAGTACTGGGGATTAAGCCCAAGGCCTTTTCACTGAGCTACATCCTCAGTTCTTTTTATATTTTATATTTTGAGACATTTTGCTAAATTGACCAGACTGGACCTGAACTTGGAATCTTCCGGCCTCAGCCACCCAGAGTGCATACCCAGGCATGTGCCACCATGCCTGGGTTAAAGTAAATATTTTTTGACACAGGGGTATTGCCATGCTTCCCAAACTTTAAACTCTCCTGCCTCGGCCTCCTGAGTAGCTGGAATTATGGGTTCCAGCTGGCTAAAGTATTTGAGATTCTATCCATAATAGCATGAAACAGATGAGAAATCCAGTATCTGTGGGCTCTAGTGGGATAATAATGCAATACTAAAAATCTTGAGAAGGGGAATTTAGTTCAAGTGGTAGAGAGCCTGCCTAACAAGCATAAGGCCCTGAGTTTGATCCCCAGCACCCCCCTAAAAAATCTTGAGAAGTTTTATGTCTAACATTGTTGACTGACTCATGTTACTTGCTTGATGATGGTTATATGGTTAAGAGACTTCTACATCTGGAATCTCAGCACACTTGAGTAAATCTTTTATGTGAGGTAGCAGTTGGATAGAGTTGGTTCTCTGAGCTTATTACATAGGACACATAACTGTGTGTGCCCTGTTTTGTTGTTGTTATGTTTGTTTTTTGGTTCTATCACAGAGATGCATCCTGAGTGTGCTTTTAAAATAGTAATTATTTTATACCTCACTAAGCATTTGTTGATAGAACCAGATCTGCTCTTCCCAAGAACAGCAGCTTGTTCTTTGGTGTGTACAAGTCCATGTCATAGCACTTAGGCTCTTGGAATTGGTACATGTTGTGTCTGTATATAGACATATCTGATTCTATTTTCCTCCGTAACTTAAATTCCTGAGACCGTTATCACTGGATACTATGCCTGCCCTGTGCCATCACCACTGTGAATGATCTGTAAGAATGGCTTTTTCTGTTTGCCTGCTAATAAACTAGTTAATAAATGTATGTATAGCAAAATTTGATCTTAAAAATTTAGGTTGTACAGGGATAGCTAACCCTGAGTCATCTCAAACTTCTTTGGCAGATACTTACGTATCAAAAAGAAACTGATCCTATTACTATACCTTTTTACTTACTGTGCTTTCTAAAACTTCATTGATCCCTGTATTCCAGATACCTCATAGAGAAAACACAAAACAGGCAAGAGATCTAGAATTTCCCAGTTAAACTCTGATCCTTGGTTTTGTATGACAGAAAACCCACTCAGGATAGGTAAACAACATGTCTGAAAAACACAGAAAGGGACCTTTTGGTATTTTGTCTATCTTACCATCTTATGGCTGGGGATTTAGCTCAGTGGTTAGAATGCTTGCCTTGCAGGCATAAGGCCCCAAGTTCGATCCCCAGCTCAAAACAAAACAAAACAAAACAAAAAAACCCAAACAAACCATCTTATGTAGTTCCCACGCCTCAGAAATAATATGCATAAAGAATTGACTGTGGCCTATGTGCCCTTAAAAGGAGTCAGTTTCTAAAAGATTATGAAAGGATTTTTTTAGCGAGTAAAATCTTAAAAGTTTAGATCCTAATAGAAACTATAATGATCACGGATATTTGTGCTATTTTTAAAATTTCCTTTAAAAAATAAATAAATAAATAAAAATTTCCTTTAAAGGGCTGGGGGTACAGCTCAGTGGTATAGCACCTTCCTGGCATGTACAAGGCCCTGGGTTTACTCTCTAGCACTGCCATAAAAAAAGGGGGGCCTTGACATAGTGAATTTTCCTTAAGAATTTATCCTAAGGATGGAGATGAAGAATAAACTACAATGGCAAAGTTCTGTGAACTGGAAACAACCTACATGTCCCACATTGTGAGATTAAGTAACTAAATACTACATATATAAACATGTACGCATATATACATATGAAATACATGAAGCTGGGGTGTACCTCAGTGGTAGAGTGCTTGCCTAGCATGGATGAGGCCCTGGATTCTACCCCTGCTATCACAAAAAGTAACTGAAGGATAAGGAAAAAGAAATGGGGATATGAATACTAATTATTTGATTTTCCTTTCTTTGAAAAAAAGATTATTAGTACTTGAAGTTTTACCATGATGGGAGCAACAGGGTCCAGTCTGACTTGTGGTGGCAGAATCACCTATATCAGTGATGGTGAACCTTTTAGAGCTTTCAATAACAAAGAGCCTGCTGTCACACATGCGCCATAGGTTTGTTACCACTGACCTATATATGTTTATGAAGAGCACATTTCCATGTCTCCTCATGAAGATCACTGATAGCTATCTTGTTTTCCCTGTGATACATGTATTTATATTTAATTAAATGTCTTTTATGTGCTTTATTAATGTGTATAAGTAGACTAGCTCTATGGAGGGAAGCACCTAGCTCATTTTTATCTCAAATTTCTTTCTTTCTTTTCTGACTTTTTGTTGTTGTTTTTTAGGACCTGGGGATCGAACTCCGGGCCTTGTCCCTGCAAGGCAAGTACTCTGCCACTGAGCTAAACCCCAGCTCCTTTCTTTTTTTTTCTAAAACATATGTGAGCCAGGTGTGTGGTGGCCCCTCCCTGATATCCTAGGACTTGGAAGGCTGAGGCAAGATGACTGCAAGTTCAAATCCTACCTGTGCAACTTTGTGTGATCCTGTCTCAAAATAAAAAGGGCTGAGGATGTAGCTCAGTATGAAGGACCTGGGTTCAATTTCCAGGACTGAAATAAACAAAACAACTAAAAAAATCCCCACATGTACATGGTCCAACCCACTTACCTCATGATTCCATGTTTCCAGACACCCCCTGGATTATATATTATGTAATCAAAAGTGTACTATACACAACATGTTAAACTGGATCACTTGGCAAGAGAGAGAAATAAAAGGAATAATGATAGGAAAGGAAGAACTTAAACTATCATTATTTGCAGACAACATGATACTCTACATAGAAGACCCCAAAAATTCCACCAAAAAACTTCTAGACTTAATAATTAAATTCAGTTGTATAGCTGGATATAAAGTCAACACCCAAAAGTATCAGCAGCATTCCTATATACAAATAACAACCTTACTAAGAAAGAAATAACAGAAGATACTCCTTTCACAATTGCATCTAAAAAAATGAAATACTTAGGAATCTATCTAACAAAGGATGTAAAAGATCTTTACACCAAACACTATAGTACTCTAAAAAAGGAAATTGGAAGGGATAACAGAAAATGGAAAGATATACCATGTTCTTGCGTAGGAAGAACCAACATAGTGAACATGGCCATACTTCCTAAATTACTATACAGATTTAATGGAATTCCAATCAAAATACCATTAACATACTTCACAGAATTAGAAAAAGCAATCATGAATTTCACCTGGAACCAGAACAGATCAAGAATAGCAAAAACAATCCGGAGCAACGGGGCAAGGCAGGGGGCATCACAATCCCTGACCTGAAACTATACTATAAAGCTACTGTGATAAAAACAGCATGGTACTGGCAAAAAGACAGACCCGAGGATCAATGGACAAATTAGAAGACGCAGAAACAACTGCAAGCACACTCAAATACCTCATCTTTGACAAAGAAGCTGAACACCCTCACTGGAAGAAAGAGAGCCTCTTTAACAAACGGTGCTGGGAAAATTGGCTGGCCACATGCCAAAAACTAAAATTAGATACAGGTCTCTCACCATATACTAAACTAAAATTGAAGTAGGTCAAAGATCTAAACATTAAAACAGAAACACTAAGTCTATTGGAGAACAGAATAGGAAGAACTCTCAAAGACACAGGGGTAGGAAAAAAATTTACGAACAGAAGCCAGACTGCACAGGAAATAATACAAAGAATTGGTGCTTGGGACCATATCCTATTAAAAGGCTTTAGCACAGCAAAATAAATCACCAACAGAGTGGGACGAAAACCCAGACTGGGAAAAAATTTTTGCCAGTTGTCTCTCAGACAAAGGTCTAACATCTAGAATATACAAAGAACTCAAAAAAAAAAAAAAAAACAAAACAAAACCAAAAACCCAACCCCCCCAAATTTAAAAACCCAATCCAAAAATGGGCATCTGAAATGAATAAACATTTCTCAGATGAAGAACTAAAAATGGCAAATAAATACGTGAAAAAGTGTTCAATATCACTGGTCATTCGAGAGATGCAAATCAAAACAATGGTAAGACACCATCTCACTCCAGAAAGAACATCTATTATCAAGAAATCAACCAATAACAAATACTGGCAGGGATGTGGGGGGAAAAAGGAACCCTCTTTCACTGTTAGTGGGAATGTATGCTGGTCCAACCACTGCGGGAATCAGTGTGGAGATTCCTCAAAAAACTACAATTAGAAGTTCCATTTGACCCAGCTATTCCTCTGCTTGGTATCTTCTCAGAAGAATTAAAATCATCATACCACAGCGATATATGCTCAACCACGTTCATAGTAACATAATTTGTAGTAGCTAAGTCTTGGAAACAACCTAAATGCCCAACAAATAAGGAATAGCTAAAGATGTTGGAGCTGAAAGACAAAATGGAAAAATGTAAATAAACCCGCTGTGAACAGGGAATGGTGGGAGAACGGAAAAGAGGGGTGGGGAAGGGGGGGGAACCAAGGTACATCATGTACAGGTACAAAATAACCATGATGAATGGGATCATTATGTATACAATGTACCAATACATGGTCTTGGTAAAAACAAACAAACAAACAAACAGGATCACTTACCACCATCTGTCATTTCAAAATCACCATTTATATCATTAGTATATGTCACGATTTCTCTTGGAATACTTTTCAACAAAACACTTCTATATACCTATAGGTCAGAGGTGGAGAAAAGGATTGCTGAATCACAAAGAAGCAGAAGTTAAACAAGATCAAAATAAGAGCAAAATCAAGCCAATTAAAAATGTGTAGAGGCTGGGGATTTAGCTCAGTGGTTAGAGTGCTTGCCTTGCAAGCACAAGGCCCTGAGTTTCATCCCCACCATCAAAAAAAAAAAAAAAAAAAAAAAAAAAAAAAGCGTGTGTAATATGAGTGATAATCATGGGTAAAATGCTATTAATTCCGGTAAATGTAGATTATGGCAAACATAATAGAAGAGGAAATAACGAGAAGAGCCTACAACTTAAAACATGCCACTTAGTTTACTAAAAAGAATGACTGAAAAGGAACGATGTCTGATGAGCAGGTTTTACCAAACAAAAGCAACCTCAAAGACATGAACTCGTTCTTCCTTTTGATTCCTTACACAAGAATAATTTGTTCACACTGGGCTGTCCCTAGCCCATTCCCATGTCTTTTTTGGTGGCCACACGAAATTTTTTCCCCTCCCTGCTCCTAAACTCTTTCTTACCTCCAAGATAGCTAGAAAACCAATTCTATTTCATCCTATAGGTTACTGGTACTGAGAGGATATTCAGCAAGTAGTGGCTTGACCCAGTTTTGATCCATACTAATGTCACCTCCATGGTATTTAGAGACAATCTGGACCTCTCTAGGCTTGCTTCCTGAGGGATTTTTCCTGAAGAGGGCCAGAAACTCTTACTTTGTCACAAGAATTAATAAGTGCCTACACTTGGTTCTTCAAATAGCTCTATAGTGCTCACTATTTGTTTATTTTGAGGATTAAAGAAAGAAGTCAATCTATTTTGGGGCTCTCTTAGAAGGAGGCCTGACGACTTGCCTTACATCTGTCTTTCTGTCTACGACTTCCAGGGGGCAGGGAAGAGGTCATTATACTCCCTAAGAGTAGAGCAGCAACATTCTTAACTCGCCAAAGCTTTAAGGTAACTTCCTCATGTCTTTCAGCTCCAACACTAACAATATAACAATTAAAATGCTTATTATGGGGCTGGGGATTTAGCCCAGTGATTAGAGTGCTTGCCTTGCAAGCACAAGGCCCTGAGTTTGATCCCCAGCACCACAAAAAAAAAATAAATAAATAAATAAATAAAAATGCTTATTATGAGCCAGGATAGTATGCTAACAGTTTACATTTCCATGACAGGATTCTCACCTCAGCTATTATAATAAATTATCAGAGATACTTAACATCTTTAAAGATACAAACATTAATATTCTTCACAGACAGCAAAAGACACTACTAAAGTTAATAAATCCACAAATTTCACTAGATTTAAACATCATCAGAGAATCAAGTTTCATACAATTAAGGAATATTACTGTTATGCATATCTTTCATTACATTTTCTAGTGAAAAGTATCTTCCCTCAGCAAACAAACAAACAGAATGGCAAAACTTGTGAGAATATGTTGGCATATGGATCCATCAGAAACATGTAGATTTCTGGCTTCCATGTGAAACTGTCCTTTAATGAACTGTCTCTTGGGTTTAATGGTATCCATTAAACCAGAAAAATCTAAAGTATGGTAAAACTATGAAGGTAGTTTACTTTTTATATGGCTTGTCAGCAGAGAAATAATATAAATCTATTTTTGGATAGTAGGATAAATAATGTAACTCACGTGACTATTAGCTTGAGGCTGATTCCTATAACTTTTCATTATTTCTTGAAAAGTTCTTTCTTCTTTTGTTACCTAAGGAAAATAAAAACTACATTTATCAACTGCTTTTGAAAGAAAAATAACTGAACAAAAACTTCAATTATAGGTGGGCATTGAGAGCAGCCTTGCAGAAAACCATTAACCCCAGGCCAATCCATGACTAAAAACCACTAACATTTATGATTTTTACTACTTTTAAAGTTCAGGCTTCATGGCCTGTGGGGCCTCAGTTAATAGTTTCATTAATCAAAAAGCCCTGAAATTACTATGGTAGTCTACAGAAAATGCATTCCTTTATAAAAACAATGATATAAGAAAACTCAGACCCGTGGAATGCCCTGCAGTCTCCAGTTTTATTAGTTTTAAGTACTTACTAAAAAGGAAATTAACCACAAAATAAAGGACAGAAAATGTCTTGCAGGGATTCACAATAAAACTGAGTGGTTAATATAAAATTAGATTTTTATCATTTCAGGACAGAAACTATAGGGTTTCTAGAATAGACAGAAATCACAGTGGGGGCTCAAAGGAAGGAAATGGATTAGTGATCCAAAAAGTAATTCCTTCTGTTTTGTCTGTTATAAAGTTTAGTTAAATTACTTTCTCTGCTTCCCTGTCTGTTAGCACTAAATCTATTCTCTATAGCTAGAAATGGCAAAACCCTAAACTCTGACAATTTTCTGGAAAACACAGTAGTGATTAGTTAATAACATTTACTATGACCTATTTTGTACAGAGATTTTTATTTTTTAACCAATTTGATTGGTACATGTTTGATATACATAATGATCATATTCATCATAGGGAATTTGTACCTGAACATAATATATCTTGATTCTTCTTTTTTTCCCCATTCCCCTCCCCTCCCTTCAACCCTGCTTTCCCTCCTTATTTACAAAAGCTTTGTTTCCATTTTTTTCCTCCTATATACAGAGATTTTTAAGGAGATGTCATGGGAGAAGGGTCAAAAGGAGTTTGAAAACATGTCCTTTGCCTCAAAAGCTTAAAAATTAGGTTTTAAAACTGTATGCATCTGTTAGGACTGTCAATTTTAGCTAATTTAGTCAAGACAAAAGTTACAAGTAAAATTTTTCAGGTGTATCAGAATTTTTATGAGCAAAATATGCTATTTTATGACCTAAAACATGGTGTAGCAACTGAAAGTCAAATGCTTTTCTGAGACAGCATGATAAATCACTGGGAGGTAATACAGGACAGAAGCTCTTACACCACACAGTGAGTAGGGAGATCCTAAGTTGTCATTTATTATCAACTTTAGCCAAGTTACTCTCAGTTTGGGGGCTCAGGTACTCACCTAAAATATAAAGATCATTTTACTTTAAATTACCCATATCAGATGTCATAAGGTAGGGGTACAAATGTTACTGTTCACATTTGCCAACTCCTTTATGACCAATGTATTCTTAGAAAGTGGGAAAGCTGATTATGAAACTAATGAAGAGTCCAGGGAATGTAATAGTTTGCAAAGTTACTACTTAGTAATGTTGGATACTACTGCCTTGCACCACGAAAGACAAACTAAAGATCAAGTTCAACAGATTTCGACTTGATGCTTCAAATAAGGTAACTAAAGCAAAAACTTCTCCCAACCTTTATGTTACCTTTGCCATGATGTAAAAAGCACAGAGAAGGAGCTGATCCAAATGCCTGTCTTTCATTAAATCAGGGCAGTGAACTAAAGTGAATTCAAAACATGTCCATATCTTCCTTCGTAACTCATTTGAAACATCCAATTTTAAACACAAATCACGTAAGCGCACACTTGCCAAATGATAGACCTAGGATATAAAACAACACATCGATGCAAAAACATTAATTAAATAATCTCTCAAATTTATGTCCCACATAAAAAAATTCAAAAACATGGATTTTCAAATCTGGATCGAAAAATATTTACGTTGTTGATATATTAAATTACTTAAAATTTCTGTTCTATAGCACTAGTTTACTGTTATAGCAAAAGAACATAAACAAAATACTCATTGGAAAGTTAATTTAAAAGCATTTTTTAAACTGGGTATGTGGTATGTACTTTTAATACCAGCACTTCAGGACACTGAGGCAAGAGGATTGCAAGTTTGAGCCCAGCCTAGACAACTAAGCAAGGCCTTGTCTCAAAATAAAAAATAAAAAGAGCTGGGATATAGCTCAGTGTGAAGGCCCTGGGTTCAATCCCCAGTACTGAAAAAAGAAAAAAAAAAAGATATCACCCTATTCTATATGTAAATAGAACGTAAATGTTACCCTATATGTAAAATATACGACACTAAAAATTCAGGATTTACTTGTATCACCATTATGAATTCATCATTTTTCTTTTTCTTTTTCTTTTTTTTTTGGTGCTGGGGATCGAATTCAGGGCCTTGTGTTTGCAAGGCAAGCACTCAAACTGCTGAGCTAAATCCCCAGCCCGAATGCATCATTTTTCAAGTATTCATGATTTCTGTCCTGTTTGCTTTGGGTTCAGGTGAAACTACTAGGATGTCTAGTATGTTAGATAGTAAAGAACTATAATTTTTTACTCTGAAAGTGAGTTAGACAGCAAAATCACTTTTAAAATTTCTCCTACTTACTACAATGTTTTTATGAGCACACAACAGGAATAGTCAAAGTCAGATAGATGTGAGGATTTTTTCCCTTGTTGTTAAGTACATTACAGTAAATTCAGTTCAATCCCCTGACACTATATCTGTATCTATCTATCTATCTATCTATCTATCTATCTATCTATCTATATACAGGCTTTGTACGAGTTGGTACTAATGCAAACGACCCTAAGACCCTGCAAGATTTACTGTTTCCCTGTTTTAAGAACTGGGGGCTATAGAAGAGCACTTGTCTAGCCTGTGTGAGGCCTTGAGTTTGATCCCCAGCACCATAAAAAAAAAAAAGTGATGTGATATTACTCATCTGGACTATTGTGTTTAAAGTAAATCTTTAATCTTGAATGTTCGGGGATGGAGAAGAAAAAAAGAGTAAGGTATACTTAAGAAAAATTATTTCTGACAGGAAAACAAATCTACAAATTGAGCATAAAAACTAAGCTATTCAATAGGCTAATATGACCCGAACAGACAAGTAGTTGACTCCAAAGCCACCCATAATCATTATCATTATTATTATTTTGTGGTGGCATTGGGGACTGAGTTAAATCCCCTGCTCATTTTTTATTTCGGAACAGGGTCTTGCTAAATTACTAAATTGCCCAGGCTGGTCTCAAACTTTTGATCCTCCTGCCTCAGCCTCCCAGAGTGCTGGGATTACAACTGTGTACCACCATGTCCAGCTCCATGATTGCAGAGGAAGAGATAACAGAACTTTACCTTCATGAGAGATGCTATTTGATATACTTGTAGTAGAAGGATTAAAAATAATACATAATTAACTAATATTTGGTTTAGTATCTTTTACACAGCTGATCTATGCCTTATCACATGCTGAAATCCTTTTCATTCTAACAAAAATTCACAGTAAATTCTATCCATGCTAGTATACCAGCATCACACTGAGTTCAGCAAGCCTAAGAACTACAATTTACTCAAGAGTTACTTTGAATTTTTTATAGATTCAGACATTTCAACCCACTCCCTTTTTTTCTTTTCTTCCTTTTTTCTTTTGATGCTAGAGATTGAACCTAGGGGCTCAGCCATACTAATTATGTGCTTTACCACTGAGCTACCTTAGCTTCTCAATTCCCACTTAGAAGAAAACATTTCCTAGCTCTTAATCTATATTTAGTAGCCTATCATTAAATGAAAAGGATAAGTTAATTCTGAAATAAAATTCTGAAATAAGAATTCACAAAGCCTTCTTTTTGTAAATCTTAGATTTGTTTCTCAAGGTTGTTATTTATGATTTTGAAAATTAAACATGGGAAATTATGGGGAAAATGCTCCATTTGTCTTTATGAAACATTCCTTAGACAGCCACAAGTGATGGGTGGGGGTAAAGACACAGGAGAGAAGGCTGTGGGAGATGGAGAAAAAGGTTATGTCTCACCCCCAACCAGAGCAGCCCTACTTTCATGCTTTATTCATATTCTTGGGAAATACTTCATTCAAAGAAGTATTTCCTTATAAAAAAATTCTCTGGACAATCAGTTGCCCCTAAACTCACAAATGTGATGAAAATAAGTTAATTACAATTGAAAGCAATAGAAGACAAAGAATGATTGCTGTAGAAACTGTGTTTGTTCTCCAATGCATTGTCTCTTCTTTTTCTACAATAGCAAAACCCTGGACATTCAATTCTAGCTTCCTGTAAAAAAGGCTACATTTGCTCCTTAAAAATTCTACAGGGAGTTACATGACTTAAGTGGGAAATAAGCAGCACTGGTGTATACAACTTCTGGGAAGGATTCTAAAGGTGTTGCTTATTTCCCACTATTTTCTCTTTCTAACACTGTCTTATAAAATCTGCCTATGCCTTGAACTGACAATGCCCTGAAATGCTCTTCTGCAATGATACATCAAATTCCTTTTCCATTTAAAGTCGACTATCTGGAAGCTCTAGGGTGTGTATGGTTTTCTGAGACATAGTCTTGGTATGTATTTCAGGCTGGCCTTGGATTCACTATGTAATTTAGGATGGAGCTGAACTCAGCAATCCTGCTGCTTCAGCTTCCCAAGTACTGGGATTACAGGTATATGCCACCATGCCCAGGGTACTTTCTTGGACCCACTCTGAAGACAAGACAAAGTGAAATTACTGTGTTAAATCTTTTAGTCCTTTTTCACTAATAATAATTTAGGTATTAAGAACTAGTCATATCTTAATTTAAAGGGGAAGCACTGGATTGTAGTAACTGTGTAGCCTCTGCACAGAACCTCACCAATCTTTACAATGATTTTTTAGTACTTTAATTTCATCCATGAAATACAAGACACTTACTGTGCAATGAACTCCATTCTAAATGAACATAATGGACTTGCCATAAATTCCAGAGCATTGCTAGCTGCTTATTCATAGATCTAAATTAGATCTAAAAATGGAATCTTACCAAATGAGCTCAAGTCCAAATATAGCTCACCAAGATAATAATGTTCTATTCAGAGGTCACATATATTCTTTAAAAGGCTGTAAGTGTATTACCTGATGCCAAAGCCAGATAAAGACAGTGGAAAACAAAACAAAACAAAACAAAGAAAAAACAATAACTCCTATGACTATGTGTACAGAAATCTTTAAATACTTGCAAATCGAATTCAAGAACATGGTAAGAGGATTATACACCATGACCAAACAGGATTTATTCCTGGAAGATAGCAATGACTTAGGAAATACCAATCTGTGTAATGCTCATTAACATAATGAAGGGGGAAAAAAAATCCCACATTCATTTCAAGTGATATAGGAGAAATAATTTACAAAATTAAAATACTCAAGGCTGCGGATTTAGCTCAGTGGTTAGAATGCTTGCCTAGCAAGTGCAAGGCCCTGAGTTTGATCCCCAGTGTAGGAGCAGGGGGGATGTTAGGCAGGCCTAGAACGGGAGGCCCCCCCCCCCAAGAGAAGAGAGATAGGGCACTTTATTAAGAGCAAAAGGAGGTTACAGCAGCTCCTGTGGTTAATGCTGCCAGTGAGAATGACAGCCTGTGGTTACATTTCCTCTCTATACTCTACCTTGTGAGATTGCCTTTACAGAAGTTAGAAAAAAAAGAAAGCCTAACCCCTGACCCTAGTGGAAAGTCCCCAGAGACCATTCCCCATGTTCCCTAGTAACAAGCCAATTGACCAATCAAGTAGTGACACCCTTAGTTGAGAAAGTCAGGGTGGGCCCCTAGTCAAGACCTATAAAAGCTGTGCCACGGGCCTGTGCCTGATGGTGGCTCAGTTTTGGGTGCCCCTGCTTCTCCCACTGAGAGAAAGCAGCTTTGTACTTGCTTTTGCTTTATTAAAAGTTACTTAAAAAAAAAAAAAGTTACTTTCGCTTTGGCATCCTGATCTCCATCTGATGCTCCTTCAACCTTCTGCGTCGGAGCAGGAGTCAGGCCGGGGCTAGGCACAGGCTCAGTGCCTGGCACTCCCCCTGGGGGCAGCTAGACCCTCTCAAGACCCCTGGGGGTCACGTCACCAGCACCGAAAAAAAAAAAAAAAAAAAAAAAAAAAAAAAAAAAAAAAAGAAAAAATTAAAATACCCTTTTTAATGACTAAAAACATTCAATATGCTACTAATAGAAGGAAACCACCTCAACACAATAAAGGGTATACATAAAAAATCCACAGCTGACATTATATTCAAAATGAAAGACTGAAAGCTGTTCCTTTAAGATGAGGAGCAACATAAGAATGCTTATTTTCACCACTTACATTTAATGTAGTACTGGAAGTCCTAGCCAGAGCAAGCAAGCAAGAAAAAGAAATAAAAGGAATCCAAATTGGAGGGGAAAAAGTCAAAATCTCTGTTCACTGATGACAAGCTCTTCTATATAGAAAATTTAAAAACTCTAGAATACATAAAATTGGCAGAATGAATAAGCAAGTTCAGCAAAGCTGCAGGATACAAAATCAGAACTCAAACACTTGTGATGGGCACGGTGGTAGATAACTCTGGAGTGAATAATCCTCAATATTCAACTGAGGTGGAAAACTACAAGTTTGAGGCCAGGCTGGGCAATTCAGCAGAACACTGTCTCCAAAAACAAAAAGGGCTGTGATATAGCTCAGTGACAAAGCAGTTGCTTAGCATGCAAGAGGTACTGGGCTCAAGCCCAACCACCCTCCAAGATAAGTTAACTTTGTCAAAATTAAAAACTTCTACGTGTCAAAGGACATCATGAGCAAAGTGAAAAGACAACTCACAGAATGGGAAAAAAATTTGTAAATCCTGTCTGATAAAACATTAATTTCTAGAATATATAAAGAACTCTTATAACTCAACCACAAAAACCCAATTAAAAAATAAAGACTTGAACAGACATTTCTGCAAAGATACACAGATGACCAATAGCTCATGAAAAGATGCTTAATATCAGTAATAATTAGGGAAATGAAAATCCAAACTTCAGTGAGATACTATTTAATACCCACTGGGTAACTCTCTCTCTCTCTCTCTCTCTCTCTCTCTCTCTCTCTCTCTCTCTCACATACACACACACACACACACAATAACAAGCATTGGCAAGAAGAATTTGCACATTGCTAGCAGGAGTGTAAAATAGTACAAGTGGTGTGAAAAATGGCATGGCAACTGCTGAAAAATTCAATGATAAACCCAAAAGAAGTGAAAGCAGGGACTCGAACAGTACCAATATTCATAGCAGCATTACTCAGAATAGTCAAAAGGTGGAAATCCAAATATCCACCAACAACTGAGTGGAAAAACAAAATGTGGAATATATACACATTAAAGTATCACTCAGCCCTAAAAAGGAAAGAAATTCTAAAACATACTGCCCATGAATGAACCTGGAAAGCGCTATGCTCTGAAATAAACTAGTTACAAAAAAAGATAAAATATTGTATGATTTCACTTATATTGGTACCTCTTGTATTTCCCCCTTTTGCAGTGTTGAGGATCAACCCCGGGTTTGATCATGCTGGGCAAATGCTCTATTACTTAGCCATATCCCCAGTTCTCATATGAGATATGCAGACTAGTCAAAGTTATAGAGAAAAAAAGAATGGTGCAATCCCCAGCACGAGAGAGAGAGCGAAGAGCGAGAATGGTGGTTGCCAGGGTTGAGGGAAGAAAGAAACAGAGATCTATTATTCAATAAGCACAGAATTTAATTGTAATTTTTTTTTTTTTTTTTTGTACTGGTAGATCGAACTCAGGGCCTTGTGCTTGCAAGGCAAGCACTCTTAACCACTGAGCTAAATCCCCAGCAAGCACAGAATTTAAGAGTGGGAAGGTTAAAAAGTTCTAGAGACGGCTGGTGGTAATGGTTATACAAAAATGTGACTATATTTAACTCTGAACTGTACATTTAAAAATGGTTAAAATGAGCCAGGCATAGTGGTACATGCCTGTTATCCCTGTTACTCAGAAGCAAAGGCAGGAGGATCAAAAGTTTGAGTCTAGCCTGGACAACTTAATGAGATCCTATCTCAAAATTTAAAAATAAAAAAGGGATGGGGATGTAGCTCAGTGGCAGAGTGTTTGCCTAGTATGTGTGAGGCCCTGAGTTCAATCTCCAGAACTGAAAAACAAAACAAATGTTAAGATGGCAAATTTTATGTTATGTATTTTATGTACACACACAGACACACAATAAAATGAAATAAAAATTAAAGGAGAAAGAAAAAGGCCAAAGCTGCTCTCGGTTACTCAATTTTCTTGCATTGATTAAATGAGCTCTTTTCAGATGTTAAAGAAACACATACCTTTCTGTAAAATAGTGCTAAGGACCCGGTTCTCTTTGGTTTATTTATTCCAGTCAGATGAACTTCTTGCGCTTTAGTCAAAGAGGTTTGTTTTGGAGAAGCACCAATTAATGACTGTGCAGTGAGTGATACAGGACTCTCAATTTTGGACTCCTGAGTTGGATTCATGGAAACAGGAATCAGTGTGATCTCCCCAGCATCATTTGCAACACCTAAATATATAAGCAAGAGTTCTTAGTTTTAGAAAGAAGCTGCATGTGTTCTAGGGAAGTTGGTGATTATATTTTATCAACCACTATGTCACTGTGTGTGTAAGCATAGGAATATGTTAGGAAAGGAGAAGAAGGGTACAAAATAGTAACTCTATGTTAGGGTTGAATGCTTGTTTTCTATTTTTGCCCTGAAATAAGAATATTGTTTTGTATTGATAGTTTTATAATTTTATTTAAAAAAGAAAATTTTGTTCTCTATTTCGTATGTGCCTGTGATGCTTTTTATACTTTTTTTTTTTTTTTTTTTTTGGTGCCAGGGATTGAACTCAGGGCCTTTTGCTTGCTGGGCAAGCACTCTAACCACTGAGCTAAATCCCCAGGCCCTATACGTTAAATTTATTTGTTTACTTATTTATTTTTTGGAGGAGTGCTGGGGATTGAACTCAGGGTTTTGTGCTTGCTTGCTAGGCAAGCACTCTACCACTTGAGCTAAATCCCTGACCCCTGACTTTAAATTTTTAAAAAAGCATTTTGTTCTGTTTTGAGCACGTAAAGATATTTTTAATCAAAACACAAAATTCTTGTTCAATACCCTTATTTGTAAAGCTCAGATAACAAAGTAAATCCTAAAAAATAGGGCAGTAAATTTATAAAATGTGAAAATTAAAAAAACAGTATAGGTTCACAATAAAACAGGAAATTTTAAAGGAAGTGAATTAATCTAATACTGTAATAGATAATGTCAAAATCCATAAAATGTATGACACCAAGAGTGAACCTTAATGTAAACTACGGACTTTGGATGATGATGTGTCCATGTAGCTCATCAACTGCAACAAACATACCACTCTGCTGTAGGGTGGTGACAGTTGGGAGACTGTGGTGGTGGGGCGGGAATAATGATAGAGAGTGTATGGGAAATGTCTTCCTTTCAATTATGCTGTGAACCCATATTATGCTGTGCTCAAAAAAGGGGTGAGAGTTATAGGTTCAAGACAAAAATACAAGTTAGACCATGTTACCCATTTCAGTAAGATAGTTCCTGAATTTTCATCTAACTCAGAAGAAATATGAATTAACTGCTTTAAAATATTACTGTGCAGGGCTGGGGCTTTTAGCTCAGTGGTGGAGCACTTGGCTAGCCCAATGCCCTGAGTTCGATCCCTAGTACACACGTGCACACACAAAAATTGTTACCGTGCAGTGGAATTGTAACTTTATGTCCTGGTGTCCCTGCTACTGTGGCTGTGGCCATTGTTAGAAGAGTTTGCCCAGGTGAAATCGATATATTTTCAGCAGTAATGCTTGAAGAAGGAGCAATTTTCAATTTTGTTCCTTCTGTCATAATCTTGTCCATAAGCATTTCCTTTGGGGTATCTTCTCCAAAAAGTCTTCTCTTAGCACTCCCAGCAGTAGGAGAACTGTAGCGTTCATGGACAGAAATTGGAGACAATGGCTGCATATCTAATAAAGACAAAAATAAATTTAAAACAGTTTGAAATGTATTATAAAATAATAAAGCAGATTCACTCACTCATTTGCTAGGCACTAAAGATCTAGCAGTGAACATGGCCTCCGCCCTCGTGGAACATCAGGTCTAATAGGAGAGAGAGGGATGAAATAAGTCATTAAATGTGAAATAAGTCAATACAATGTGAAAATTATGATGGTTCATCTTTCTGGTTTTCGGAACCTCTGTCTATATTAAAGGAGCAACATATTAAGGACAAAGTAAAGGTGCGTGACAGAATGATGTGACCACTAAATTTAAGAAGTAGTCCAATTAGCTTCTGTCTCCCAATCTTATCTAGTAAACACCACCTGAGAAAAAGGGAAGCAAAAGCAAAAACCAGTGTTTTGGGTTGTAGTTTTGTTTCCTTCCACTCTCCAAGCAGTTTAAGCAGTAGCCATGGCTTTCTGATTTAGTAGAGAGAAAATTATCTTAATAGATCCATCAGAAGACATGAGTAAAGGTGATATGATTCTACTGATCTTCTCTTAATTTGAGGGACAGCAGTAGTGTATTGATCAAGAAATTAAGGGCTATTTACTATGTTTGCCTCTTGTCCAGTGTTACCTCGTTGCAGGCTTGCCCTCTATGACCTACAGTCAGAGGGGACAGACAGATTCTTCAGGCTATTTCAACCATATATCTTTTCTCCTCTTTCCTTGATCAATTATTTCTTCAGACATATTTAGTAATTAGACAATCATTAATCTTTTTTTTTTTTTGACACAGGATTTTGCTATGTAGTTCAGGCTGGACTTGAACTATGTAGTCTAAACTGGCTTCAAACTTGTGGCAATCCTCCTACCACAGCCTCCCCCAAATGCTGGGATTTTAGGCTTGTAACACCACACCGAGCTGGAAATTTCTATTGTAGCTCTCAAAACCCTTTACATGAATCCACTTGGATGGCTCCTATCTAAAGAATTCAAGGCAGCCCTTAAATCTGACTAGGAAGGCTCAAAGGTGATCAAGGGGAGATCTGAGTTACAGCCATGCAAATTCCTTGAAATAACCTTTTCTTAGCACAATACTGAAAAAGCAGTGGTGGATAGTTTAATATTTAATGAATAAAAAAATATTTAATGAATATACAAATGAAAAACTGATCCAAACTTAGAAACGTGAAAATTTGCCATGGTATAGAAAAGATGCCTAGTTGCATGGTTCAACTATTCTTGGTAAATTTTGGGGTGCTGGTGGTACTGGAGATTGAACCCAAGGCCTTCACACTGAGCTACATCTCAACCCTTTATTTTGAGACAGGGTCTTGCTAAGTCATTAAATTACCCAGGCTGGGCTTGAAGTTGAGAATGCTAGGATTACAGATATGCACCACCATGTCTGATTCCCAGCCCTTTTCATTATTAATGAAGTGTGAAAAATATATTCTGTGTTTTAACCTGTTACAGTAAAAGACACATTGTCATTAATTCCCCTTGAGGGAATTAATGCTTCAAACATACTTATCCTATTATTCTTGCTACTTTCTGCAGCAGTTCTGGAAGTTTTTTTTTTGTGAGTGTCTGTAGTTGTGTAGTCATGGCTACCTTGATGTCCTGAATTGATTCAAAATATATGTCTTTCCTAATTATTTTGACTTTAGGGATGAGCCAGAAATCACAAGGTGCTAGGATTCAATGAATAAAGTGGATGAGAATACACTGTAATGTTTTCGTGAGCCTGCCTTTTCACTGGATGACACTCATCATTGGATGGCAGTAGCATTCACTGTATTTTTAAATCACACCTTATAAAGAGAGGACTCACAAGAGAGGACTTCCAGAACTGCTTCACGAAGTGGCAAGAACAATGGGTAAGTGTGTTTGAAGCAAAAGGAAGTATTCTGACGCAGATTAATGGCGATGTGTCTTTTACTGTAATACATTTTAAAAAAATTTAGACGTTTACTGTATTTGATTGCCTTTTTTTTTTTTTTTTCTTTTTTGGTGCTGGGAATCAAACTCAGGGCCTTGTGCTTGCTAGGCAAGTGTTCTACCACTGGGCAAAATCTCTACCTCTGACCACTGCATTTTTTCTTTTTTTAACCAAGAACATGTATTGGTACATTGTATACACAATGATCACATTCATCATGGTTATTTTGCACCTGTACATGACATGTCTTGGTTTTCCCCCCTTCCCCATCCTTGCTCCCCCACCCTTCCCCATTTACACCAGGTTTATTTACATTTTTCCATTTTTTCCCTTTCCCCTTTCTTTCCTTCTTTTCCCTCTTCTCCCCTTCTAGTTCTCCTCTCTTTTGAATATTATCTTTTTTTAACTTAATATCTACTATACCTCTTTGTCCTTATTTACACTTATGTTTTCTCATACCAGAGAAACAATTCGATGTGTACAAATGAGTGCCTGATTTATTTCACTTAAAGAGTATGTTCTCAAGGTGCATCTATTTACCTACATGTCTCTAGTTTATCCTTTTTAATGGCAGAGCAGTACTCCATTGTGTAAAAAAACCACATCTTCTTTAGCCATTCCTTAGTTGTTGGGCATCTGGGTTGTTTCCAAGACTTAGCTATTACAAATTGTATTCCTATGAACATGGCTGTGCATATATTGCTGTGGTATGAGGTTTTCAATTCTTCTGGGAAGATACCGAGGAGGGGAATAGCTGGGTCAAATGGGACCACTAGTTTTAGTTTTTTGAGGCGTCTCAGTACTGATTTTCATAGTGATTGGGCCAGTCTACATTCCTACCAACAGTAGAGGAGGGTGCCTTTTTTCCCACAGCCCTGCCAGCCACTGTATTTTGAAACGAGATCTCACTTAGTTGCCCAGGCTAGCTGCACTGGAACCTGCCATTCTCCTACCTCAGCCTTCCAAGTGTTTTGTTGTTTTGCAGTGCTGGGGGTCAAACCTAGGGCCTCACACATGCTAGATAAGTGCTCTAACACTGAGCTATACTCTCAGTCCAGCCTAGTAAATTTTTTGAAGGAGGGTCTTCTTATGCTGGTGTCCAAGTTAGCCTTGAACTTGTGATCCTTCTGCCTTAGCCTCCCAAGTGCTGGGACGGGAGGTATGTATCACTATGTTTGGCCAGCCTATAAATTTTTTTTCAGCCTATGAATTTTTAACAAAGAAAATGATACTCAATGTTTCTAATACTTTAAATGATAGTGTACTAAAATATTTTTACTATTTTTTTTACTTCTCTAAATATTAATAACTGACAGAAGAATTTTTAACATTGTGGTAAAATTTACAAAGGTCACAAAACAATGGCAAGTATTTCCATTCCTTAGTATCACTTTGCATTCACGGCCCAAAAGTCATTTCTGTGATCTTGCATTGCCTATAAAGATAAGACTGCAGACACACACACATAGATATTCACACATCCACACGGAGTTCAAAAATGGATGCAGGGGTTGGGGATTTAGCTCAAGTGGTAGGGCGTTTGCCTAGGAAGTGCAAGGCCTTGAGTTCAATCCCCAGCATAAAAAAAAAGAAAAGAAAAAGAGTGTAGAGGTATTTCACTATGAAACCTGAATACTTATTCATTTCTTTAGAGATATACTATGTGGTCAGATTTTAACTCATTAAAAAAAAAAAATCCAAGAATTATGCAACCCAAAAGATGTACATATTACTTTGCTATGTCACAAGAGAAAATAAGGAAGAATGCATTAAAATGTCCGTAAGCCTCAAAATGAACAATTTGAAGAGAGTATAGAAAAGTCATTTTTTAGATGAAATTGAGATACGAGTTCTTTGGGGTTTTTTGTTGTTTGTTTGTTTTAAAACAGAGTCTCGCTATGTAGTCCAGGCTGGCCTTGGATTCACCATGTAATCCAGGCTGGCCTTGCACTCAGGTGATCTTCCTGCCTCAGCCTCCCAAGTGCTGGGATTACAGGTGTGTGCCACCAATCCCACCAATGAGTTCTTTGTTTTGCTTTACATATTTATCTTTTTATAAAGACATGTATAAACAAAAGAATAAAACTTTTGTCAAAATTGGAAAAGTAGGTATAAATTTAAATAATTTCCCTTTAGCGTTTAGGAAAGGCTACATATGCTTATTAAAAGTCCAAAATACTATTTCTATAATAATTGTTACTACAAGTTTTATTATATGTGCTGCCGAAGCGAGCACTACTACAAGTTTTAAAAACAGACTATATTGAAAATCAGACTGGAAATCCTTTAATATAAAGAGTGTATGATACACCACAAAAAGGTACTGATGTAAACATCAAGTCCCTTCTCATATCCTAAAGAAGAAATTGTATCTCTTACTAATGTATTACTGAGACTTGAAATTTTCTCTGACAAAAATGATTTTGTTATTTTTCATTATTTTACCAATGTTGAACCTACCCCTTCGAAGACCGCCACTGTCAGTCCGAACTTCCTTGACTCTTGGATGGATTATAGGCGACATTGGCATCATAGGAAGATGTCCCTGTACATTTCCTCCATTTCCCGTTTCAAAGTTATTTGGAAATATAACCTGTAGGAAACACAAAACTCTTTGCTTTCATACACATGAACCCATTCATTAAAACTCAGGAAAAATGAGAAAAAGTTTTCATAGCTACTTTTGTTTTATTTCTCTTTCCTCACTTTTTCATAAAATAACTTGCATAAAGTGCTCAATTATTAACATCCATAAATATATAAAAAAAACTTCATTTCACTCAATCTTTTAATTTATCCATGCAAGCTACTGACCAGGAGAAGTAAACCTGTGAAACAGACACTCTCATCCTCCCGTCAGGGATGAGAAAACTGAGGCTCAGAATGTGAAAGTTGACCATCATTACACTACTATTAAGTAAGAAGAGCAAGGACATCTAACACTTTTTCTTCAAGTTCATAGCTTTTTTCCCCTTTCTCAATGGATTTTACAATGGACATAAACTGATGAATGCTGAAGACTGACCAGTTAATTACAATCTGCTGCAGAAGACCAAGGATGGAAGAGAAATTTTAAGAAATTATCTTGTTTTCAACTCTTCCTGGCCTTGAATAGTTCTTCCTTAAGTTTGGGATAAGGGAAAAATTCAAGAAGGTTAGTTAATATATGGAGACACAGAAAAGCAATGAAAGATCAGATGACAGGAGTTACAAAAGAATAACACAGATGTAGAGGGAAAAAACCTCTCAATTCCTCCCATGAAACAGTGTTGAATATGTGATTTGTGCAAAACTTTTGATTTTTAAATTTTAAATACCACTAATGAAGTGTTCAATTCTTTATATAGACATTTGAAAATTTAGAGATTAATGGTTTCTTAGATATGATACTCAAAGCACGAGCAACAATGGAAAAAAATATAAAAATAAGACTTCATTAAAATTAGTAATTTTTGCATTTTAAAAGACACCACCATCAAGAAAGTGAACAATCAACCTAGAGAATAGAAGTTTTGCAAATCATATATTTGATAAGGGAGTTTTATCTAGAAAATACGGAGAACTTCATTTTTGGTGCTAGGAATCGAAGTCAGGGCCTTGCACTTGCTAGGCAAGGGCTCTACTGCTGAGCTAAATTCCCAATCCTGACAGAGAACTTCTATAATGCAATTATAAAGAAAACCCAACCAGTGGACAAAGTATTTGAAAAGGTATTTCATTAAAAAAATACACAAATGACCAATAAACACATGAAAAGATGTTGAACATCATTAACTGTCAGGGTAATGTAAATCAAAACCATGATGAAAATATGACCACATCTACTAGGATGACTAGAAAGACAAGATAATAACTCTTTACAAACTGATGGTAGGAAAAAATAAATGGTGCAGTCACTCTTTTTTTTGGGGGGGGGACTAGAGATTAAACCTAGAGCCTTCCAACTGAGCTACATCCTCACCACCCATGACACCTCCTTCCCTTTCTTTTTTTTTTTGGTGGTGGTACTTGGAATTGAACTCAGGGCCTTCGCACTGAGCTACATCCCCCATTCTTTTATTTATTTATTTATTTATTTATTTATTTATTTTAAATTTTGAGACAGTTCTCTAAGTTGTTCAGACTGGGCTCAAACTTGCAATCTTTTTGCCTGAGCTTCCCAGAGTGCTAGGAGCCACCAGGCCTGGCTCCATGGTGCAGCCACTTTAGAAAACACAGTTACCATATGACCAAGCATTTCTACTTGTAGAACTATCTACTCATTATGTATTGCAAACATATACCAATAAAAATAAAAATACATTTAATATGCTTAAGAAAAATGAAAATATATCCACAAAAAACATTGTGCCTGTGTGTTTACAGCAGCATCATTCATAATACCCAAAAGGTAGAAACAACCCAACATCTACCTACTGATGAATGCACAAAATGTGGCATAGCTATGCAACGGGATATTATTTGACAACAAAAGGAAATGAAGTGCTGATGATATACACTGTAACACAGATGAATTTGAAAAGTATTATGCTGAGTGAAAGGAGTTAGTCACCAAGGACTATATATCACGATTCTGTTTATATATGTCCAGAAAATGTAAATCTAGAGAGTCAGAAAGTTGATTACCAGTGTCTTAGCGTTAGAGAGATAGGCAAGTGATAGCTAAAGTGTGATGGTTTCTTACTGAGGCAATGAATATATTCTAAAATAGCTAAAATAGACTGTGTTGATAGTTGTACCTATCTATATACTAGAAACCACTGAATTGTACACTTTAAATTGGTAAATTTTATGGTACATAAATAATATCACAATAAAGCTATTATTTTTTAAATGATGGGATTATTAGCCTTGCCCTTACTCACTTCTTCACAGGTAGGGACTTTGTTTGCAGAAGCCAGGAGGGCTTCCCACAGAGCAGAACTGTGATTCCATGCTAAACTCTCCAAAATCTGTTCTTCAATGCTGTTCAAGTGTTTAACCATGTCCCTGGAGAGTCCCTCCTCTGAGCGAATCACCACTTCAATAACCTGGAGAGGAGAAAGTCGAATAATGTAGTTTCAAACAATGAGCTCCAGATTGAGCTTTCAAGCATAACTTGCTTCAGTCTCATTGTGACACAGAATCAAAGCTACCTCTGAGCCATAATTTTGTGGTTTGCTAATATCTTTTAATTTATAAAGTAGCTTTTAGAGTCTTTAAAACATCTGCACATAGGGCTGGGGATTTAGCTCAGTGATTAGAGTGCTTGCCTTGCAAGCACAAGGGCCTGAGTTCGATCCCCGGTACCACAAAAAAAAAAAAAAAAAAAAAAAAAAAAAACAAACAAAAAAAACATCTGCACATACATTTCTGTTTTTCTGCCTTATTTTATACATCAAAAACTGAGGCAATGCTAAGGAGAAATTGGTTAACATCCAAGTGTCAGACTCTGGTTTCCAGTTCACTTGTTTTGAATTTACTACCCTATCTCAGACTGTCCTTCCTATTTCCTCCTCTAGAGAACAGAATGGATGAACTACTTAAAAATAATTCTGCTTTTTCTCAGCGTAAACACCAAATGGTGAATAAGACTGCTGCAGGAGAGGGCCTGGAGGCCCAGGAATGGGAAGCTAGGGCAGCTTCTGAGGTGGCTTCCAGTCACATCTGGCATTTCAGTCAGGGAGCTTGTAGAGGCAAGGCTGAGGACAGAGGGCATCCCCATCACCAAACTGGGGCCCTCTGGTCAAGAACACAAAGCTCAAGTACCTGGAGGAGATTTATTTCTTCTCAACCTATTAAGGAATCTAAGATTGCTGACTTCTTCTGAGGGCATTCTTCAATGATGGAATTTTGAAGATTATACTCGTGCAAAAGCAGACTGACTAGTTTCAATGCATTTGTGCCTCTGAGGACTACAATGTCCATTAACAGTTGGGGCACTAAGTGCTCCAAAGAGGTAGCCACCACCACTGAGGGACACACTGGAGAACAAGACTGTAAGTTCTACACTGTCTTTTTCAAGATGACAGGCCACTATGGCTTTGTGCTGGGATGCTTCATCCCCGCCCCCAGAGGCACTGGCACTGCATTAGCCACTGTGCCCAAGAAGCTGCTACACATAGCCAGTACTGCTGACTGCTGTACCTTAGTCAGGGGCTGCACTGCCACCCTGGACAACATCACCGTGAGTGAAATAAGAATGTTACAAATAAAAACAAGTTGTTAGACCGAGAGTATAGGCCAGAGGTAGAGCATATAGGGCCCTGGATTCAATCCTCAGTACTAGAAAAACAAACAAAACCAAAGCCAAATTGCTAATAGGTTGTGGCCAAAAGCTGGAAACATTTTCCTAACTGAAAAATGTGAATACACTATCAACATTAAAGTAAGTACACTATACCAAATCAATTTCTCCTAAGAAACCTAAAAATATTTTAATCATAGTCAACAATTCAAACACATAAGCTTCCCAATGATGTATATTTTCTACAACTTTAATTCAGGTAAATTTTAGGTATAAACATTTAATTCTTCAAACTAATTTTCCTATCATCAGTAGTCTGAAACTAGCATAGCTAAATATGAACTAAATCATGTCAATAAATGTAACAGTAGCATTAATCTTAAATTTGGATATTAGAAAAGAAAGGTTAATAAAAATAGTTGTAGCACAAAAAAAGGCAAGTAAGAATCACTCAAACTGAATTACTTCAAGTTTGGGGAAAAACCATGATCTGTTCTTACATCTTCATTAGCTAGACCATCAGCACAATCAGTTTTATTTGTTTCATCCCCACCCCCACCCCATTTCTTTTTTGCAGTGCTGAGATCAAACCCAGGGCCTCAAGCATGCACAGTAAATGCACTGAACTACATCTCCAGCCCACCACAATCAGTTTTAGATTTTTTCTTTCTTCTTGGAGAAAGTACTTTTGTATTTTGTTCTATATCTGTTTAATAAGATTATTTATAAATACAGGAAATTTGAAGTTAATCAGTATCAGGTCACATTTACAAGTTAGTGATGGAAAAAGACCTGAAGCCATGAAACTGTCTTAGTTTACCAATACCTTCATCCTTTTCCTTTTGCCCTTGAGTCCACCCAAAAGGAGTATACATCATGAAAACATCTCTGGAAGTATTTCTCTAGACATGATGATTGTGTTCCTTTAGCATTAAGATAAATACAATGTTTATATGAAGTACATAATAATAAAACTTTGTTATCATCTCACCTTATAAAAATAAAATGGCTGCAAGTTGAGAATTTCAATAATCCAAGGAAAAGTACGTGGTGAGCTGTAGGCAAAAAGCACAATTTCCAAACAACAAGCCATCAAGGAACAATGAAATACATCTTGCTCTAAAAGAACCTTGGGGAAGAAAAAGACTATAGTTTAGTATTTCTCAGCAATTTTAGTCTGTCATTTTATAAAAAAAAAATTCTAACAAGATAAAAAAAAACCTGTATAAACTATTTTATCAGATATAGATATCAGAAATAGATTATCAGATTTCTCAGATAATCTGAGTACAGCTCAGTGGAAGGGCCTCTGCCTAACATACACAAAGCTCTAGGCTGATCCCCAGTACTGAGAAAGGGGTGGGGGGGCTCACTCAAACTGGTAGTTTTCTTGTATCTAATCTTATTCGGTAGTAGATCTTATATTTAAATGAGGGATATGTAACAATCTGCTTTGAAATCTGAAGAATACTAAAATAGCCATTACTTCTATTAGGAGAAAAGCATTAGGATTGGTTCTTTTTCTTCTGAGTGATAGTTAACTGCTTCATCAGCGTAAGTGTTTATTAGTTGAAATGCTGAAATGGAGGTTAATGCAACAGCTAAGACAATAAAACTCAAAGAAATATTTTACTGAGAAGGTAAAGTTCTCTTTCACCATTGAATTTAAGATCCGGTATGTTTTCAGTTTTAAAGATGGTGTTTGTCATCTTCTACTTTCAAATATCATCCCAAATCAACAAAGAGAATAAGGAAGAGAAACTCAGGTGGGCATAGTAGCTCATATGTGTAATCCCAGCACTTGGGAGGCTGAGGCAGGAAGACTGCAAGTTTCAGCCCAGCATGGGCTACATAGGGAGTTCAACACCATTCTGGAGCACTTGTAAATATAAACCACTGAAAACAGATGGGAGGATGATACATTACTGAACAAACAGGAAGATAATCAAATATAAGGGCCTGTAAGAGAAACACTTAAATTTACTCCATGAACTCTGGAGAAGACATAGCAACCAGGGCACAGGTAGAATGGAAATTCAGGGTAAGGTAGGGGCTGAGAGATGCATAATATACAAGTCTATATGGTAGGTAGAGTCCCTTAGGTCCCACCCAATCCCCTCAAAAGAGTCACCTGATAGACCTATAGTCGATCACCACAGGAATTTAAACTATTCTCTAGAGAAACTGAACCAGATACAGAGCTAGATATTATTAAGTACAGAAGAAAAAGGTTTTGGTGAAAGTCTGCAGACTGAACTATGAGATCAAGTTTCCCTTTCTTGTTCTGCTCTACAACATCAAGAGCCAAGCAAGAAACTAGAAGATTTGTCTTGGGGGAAACCAAAATATTCCACAAAAGCCTGTAAGACACCAGTAGGTAAAGAGTTCTTAGTTCTGCCTGATCATCTGAAGCCACTAGACTTTCATCCCCACTCACAGAGTTGTGGATTTAGCTCAACTGGTAGTACGCTTGCCTAACAAATATAACACCCTAAATTCAATACCCAGTACCTAAATAAACAAATAAATAAATATCCCTACTCTTGCACATTCTTTTTTTTTTAAATTTTTTTGAGACAGGGTCTCACTGTGTAGTTCAGGCTGGCCTTGAACTCACTGTGCAGCCTAGGCTGCCCTCTGATTTGAGGAAATCCTCCTGCCTCTGCCTCCCGAGTGCTGGGATTACAGGTGCGTGCTACCACATGTGGTTTTGCACACTCTTGAATCAATGTTTTACTGCATTATTTGAACATGAGTGGGCAGCCAAGAATAATTCAACATTTGAGGAAAACTTCTAATTGAAGGTTGAAGAGGAGACATAGCAGGTAACAGAAAAAAACATCAAAGAAATGCATTCCTATAATCCTAGCTCTTAGGAGACTGACACAAGATTTTGAGTTCAAAGCTAGCTGAGCTACCTATTCAATTCCAGGCCAGCTTGGTCTACAGAGCAAGATCCTGTCTCAAAAACAAAACACATTCATTAGGTCTAGATGATGAAAATTTAAGTAAATATCCTTAAGATAAAAAAGACTAAGGAAAAAAAAAAGACAAAGAAATGGAAAGTAAGAGAAGAAAATAAGATCAATTCAGAAGGTCAATAATTTGAACAATAAAAGCTTCAGAAAGATAAATCACTGAGTCTATGTTATTGAAGAAATAATGCAATAAAACAACCAAGAGAGCTGCAGGCACAGGTCAGTGGTATAGTGCTTGCATAGCATGCAAAAGGCCTTGTGTTCAATCTCCAGCACTGCAAACAAAGCAAAACAATCTACCAAGAACTGAAAGACACACATTTCTAGACTAAAAGGGCAATTCTGTAGGAATGCCCAATGCATGAATAAAAAAACCCAGGAAAGTACGTTATTATAAATTTTATAACATCAGTGACAAAAGATGCTAGAAGTTTCCAGAAAGGAAAAAATAAAACCAATCACATACCAGTAGCTAGGAATTAGAATACCCCTGGACTTACTAGCAACATCAGAAACTAGAAGGCAAGGGAGCAGTGCCTTCATAATCATAAAGGAAAATGATTACCAATGGAGCCTTTTCTTTTCTTTCCTTTTCTTTTTTTGTAGAACTGGAAATGTAAACCTTCACATTAAAGCCCTTTTTTAAATTTTTTAAAATAGCATTTTGCTAAATTACTAGGTTGCCCAGTCTGAGATCAAATTTATGATCCTTTTGTCTGTCTCCAAGAGTGTAGGAATTACAGGCATCCACCACCACGCCTGGCTTAAATCCAGAATTCTAAATGGAGGCAACTACCAACCAAGTGTGAGTCTAAAATAAAGACATTCATGCAAAGTCTTAAAGTAAGGGACTTAAGGTGAGGTAAAGTTTCTACCATACCTGAACCAATGAAGTGTCTATACCAGGAGACTGAATTATGTATGTAAAATATCTAGCGTATCACTGTAATATCACTGTAATATAATGTCTTTAACTCTTTTAGTAAGATACCTAGAAGGGGACTAGCTGGCTCAAATGGAATTTTTAATTTTAGTTTTTTTTTTTTGTTGTTGTTGTTTTTTTTTTAAGGAATCTCCATACTAATTTCCATACTGGTTGTACAAGTGAGCTAAATTTAAAAGACCAGTTAAAAGATAGAGAGTGACAGACCATATTTAAAAACAAAACAAAACAGCCTGGTGTGGTGGTCCACGCCTATAATCCCAGCACTTGGGAGGCCGAGGCAGGAGGATTGCCAAGAATCCAAGACCATCCTGGCCAGCATAGTGAGGTCAAAGCCAGACTGAAATATATAGTGAGACCCTTGTGCTCGCTTCGGCAGCACATATTCTATAGTGAGACCCTGTCTCAGAAAAACCAAACATGACCCAATTATACGTTGCCTACAAGAAACTCATTTCAAAGATAATGACACAAGAGGCTCAAAAATATAACGGTGGAACAGAGCATAGTGGCACATGCCTATAATCCTGGTGCTTGGGAAGCTAAGACAGGAAGACTGCCAGGAGTTCAAAGCCAGCCTGTGCTCCATAGTGAGCTCAAGGCCAGGCTGAACTACATAGCAAGACCTTGTCTCAAAAAATTTAAGAAAGTGTAAAATGAAAAAAGACATATCGTGCAAACATTAATCGAAAGAAAGTAAGACTAGCAGTTTACAAACATCAGAAAGGCTTAGGAGCAAAGAAAACTACTGAGGTCAGAGAGGAACATTTAATAATGACAAAAGGGTGAATTTGTGGAAAAGACAATGAACAACCCTAAATTTCTATGTGTCGAACATCAGAGCTTTAATATGTGTAGGAAAGATCTGAAGGAATGGAACAAAATAGGCAAATCTACATTTATATCTGGACATTTCAATATTCCTCCCTCAACAATTAGAATGACTAGAAAGAAAATCAGCAAGTAAACAGAATTCAACAGTATATCAACCAACAAGATATAACTGGTATTTATATAACATTCCATTCCAGAATAGCAGAACATATATCCTTTTCAAGTTTTATAGACTATCAAGATAAACCATATTTTAAGTTATAAAATAACCTCAATAAATTTAAAAGAATTGAATTCATATGGAGTGTGTTATAAAATTATAGAAGTGGGCCTGGCATGGTGATACACACCTATAATCCCAGCTAATTAGGAGACTAACAGAGGAAGACAAGTGTTAGAACCAGCCTGAGCAACTTAGCAAGACTGTCTCAAAACTAAAAATCATGGTGTTGGAGATGTACCTCAGTGGCCTACCATGCATGAGGTCCTCAATTCACTCCCCAGTATCACAAAAACAAAACAAAAACAATAGGGCAACAGAGCAGTGGTCAAGGAGAGTGTTTGAGTATAAAGAGACAAAATGAGGGAGATCTTTGTGATGACAAACCAGTTCTATACAGTAGTATGGTAATTCTCCCTAATCTACAGTTACCTTTTCTGAAGTTTCACTTACCCACAGTTAACCCTACTCTGAAAATCTTATTTGGAAAATTTCAGAAACAAACAATTCATAAACTTTAAATTGTGTGCTATTCTGAATAGTGTGAGGAAACATCATGCTGTTCACTCCACCCTTCTCCAGATGTGAACCATCCCTTTGTCTAGAGTATCCATACTGTATATGCTACTGCTCATTAGTCACTTCACAGTGGTATTACAATGTTTGTGTTCAAGGAACGCTTATTCTATTTAATAACAGCCATGAAGAACAAGAGTAGTGATGTTGGCAATTTACACAGGCTAATGAGAAATCAAAGTGCTTCCTTTATGTGAAAAAATGGAAGTACAATAATCTCTTGAGAGATACAGACCATACTCACATAACTTTTATTATAGTATATTGCTGTAATTATTCTATACTCTATTAGTTATTGGTATTAGTCTCTTACTATGCTTAAATTAAACTTTATAACTGTGTATATCTAGGAAAAAGTATATATAGGATTAGGTGCCATCTGCAGTTGCGGACACTGACAGGAGGTTTTAGACCCTACTCCCCTACTACTACATCTTGCTATTGTGGTGGTTAGGTGACACAACTCTAAAGGGATATATACATTATTACTATTTTTGTGGGGCTTTTTTTAAGATAGGGTCTATTTAGTTCAGGCTGGCCTTGAACTTACTATGTAGACTGGAACACCAGTGATCTTCCTGCTTTAGCCTCCCAAGTATAAGGATTACAGGTGTGTGCCACTAGGCCCAGCCACATTATTTCAGGGTCAATTTCTTGGTTTTGATATTGTATTGCATAAAACATTAATCAAAGGGGAAACTACGTGGAGTATAAAGGCTCTCCCAGTACTGTGTGTGTAGGGATGTGTGTATGAGTGTGAGACAGTGAGGATTAAAACCAGGGTCTCACAGATGTTAGACAAGTGCACTGAGCCAAGTCCTGAGCCCTTTTAATTTTATTTTGAGACAGAGTTTTGCTAAGTTGCCCAGGAGGCATTTGAATTTGTGATCATCCTGTCTCACCCTCCTAAGTAGCTGAGATTATAAGTGCATACCACCATGCTCTCTGTACTACTTTTGCAACCTTCTGTGAATTTATGATTATTTCAAAATAGTAAATTAAAAATTTTACTTCTCTTTTAGGAAATTACATGATACATGTTTCATCAAGATTGAGCCAGGCATGGTGGCACATGCCTATATTCCCAGCACTTGGGAGACTGAGGCAGGAGGATCATCATGAGTTTGAGGTCACCAAGGGCTACACAGTGCATTCAAAGCCAGTGTGAATTACACAGCAATCCTCTCTCTCTCAAAAAAACAAAAAAACACAACACTCCGAAACAAAAGATGTTAGGGTAGCTAGGCATAGTGATGCATATGTGTAATTCCAGCACTCTGGGAGGTTGAGGCAGAAGGATAGATTAAAGCCCACCCTGGGCAACTTAGTGAAACCCTAACTTAAGAAATAAGAAAAAGACTGGGGATATAACTCAGTGCAAAGGTCCTGGGTTCAGTTCCCAATTCCACCCTCCAAAAAGAGAATAAGAAATAAAAAATTTTTTAAAGGGCTAGGGATGTAGCCCCATGTGAGAGAAAGAGAGGAAGAAAAAGAAAGAGAGAAAGAAAGAAAGAGAAAGAAAGAAAGAGAGAAAGGAAGAAAGAGAAAGAAAGAAAGAGAGAAAGGAAGAAAGAGAGAGAGAAAGAAAGAAAAGAGAAAAGATTTAGGGTAAATCACAAGAGAAAAGGATAGAGGGAAGGGGGAACAAAGATTAAACTGAAAGATCATATCTAAGGTTTAACTTTTTAAAAAAAATTTTTATGCAGCTATTGGAGAGAGTGGCCATATTTGGTTAGATGTTCAAAGTAGAAAAAAAATTTTTTTTTTTTTTAGATAATGACCACTATTTATAATCCAAAACTCTCTGGGCGGTATGGACATAAATATCCTATCAGTCAGCTTAAGAGTCAGAGGAGATTCATTATCACTAGTTTAAAATGAAGGCCAAAAATCAAAAACAAAAATGAAAACCTAAAAGGAAAGAAAACTGACAGTATGCTGAAGATGACTTTTACATACAGTATTTCACATCTCTGCTTAGACAAGGCTAACCTTAGGTGTGCCAAATATAATAAAGTGAGTTAAAATGTCATGTCGGTTAAGTGTACCATAAACTGCTGACCTCCTTAATACTGTATTAGGGACTCTCAAAACACTGCTTCCAGGCTAGGGCTTCTGGGTCATGCCAGTGGTTGGCAGAGTGGAGTGGATTTACTTACTGACATGTCCATTCCATGAAGTCTTCGAGCCTCCTGAACCATTACAGTCTCTAGTATTTTATAATACAAGATTTCTGCCAACTTTAGTCTGTTTACAGCAAAGTCTAAAAGGAAACAAAACGTACATGCTATTTTTTTTTTTTAGTACATGCTATTAAAATCTAGTTAAGGATTAAAGAACAAAATTGAAATAAATTTAAATTAAGGGCTGGGGACTAGCTCAGCAGTAGAGTAGTGCTTGCCTAACATGCATGCATGACGCCCTGGGTGTGATCCTTAGGAAAGTCAACCAAAAAAAAGGCAGAGAAACTTCAATTTCTAATTTTAGGGACAATCTATTTAATTTCAATGCTGTACAGGTAGGTGTGGTGGCGCACACTTGTAATTCCAGCACTCGGGAGGCTGAGGCAGGAGGATCACTGTGAGTTCGAGGCCAGCCTGTGCTACATAGTGAGATTCTCTCTCAAAAAACAGGACCCAAAACAAAACAAAAAACAAATTTTAATACTGTGTCAACTAGTTTTGTCTTCTTACCTATGTGAGATCCTGGCTGTTCATCTGTTGATTGGGTATAGTGTTGGCAGAAAGTCTCTCCAATTCTTTTCACTATTTTCATAATGTTTTCCATAGGATTCCGCATACAAGACCTACAAAATTCAAGAGAAACCTAGTAATTGGGAAAAAACCTAGGCTACCAATATTTTTCCTTTTGAGAAGAAGTTTTTTAGAATTGGATTTTGAGGGCTGGGGATTTAGCTCAGTGGTAAGAGTGCCTGCCTTGCAAGCATAAGGCCCTGAGTTCAATCCCCAGGACCAAAAAAAAACAAAAAAAAAGAATTGAATTTTGGGTCAAAGTTTCATCCTCTGTTGTAGACCTACAAATATAAGCAGAACTTTATGTATGTAAAATAACATAAAAATATGTAAAATTTCACATAAAACAATTACATATGTACATATTAAAGAACTTTTGTTTTTATGAATTTGACTTTATATACTTCATATAAATGGAATCATGTATGTCTTTTTGTGATTTACTTATTTCACTTAGCATAATGAAAGTTCTAAGTACTAAAAGTTCATTCATATTGTAGCATATGATAAGATTTCCTTCTTTTTAAATACTACATAATATTTCATTGTATGTATATACTAGGGGTGGTGAACCTATGGCATGTGTGACGCAGCAGGCATGCAGAGCCGTCTCTGTCATGCCAAGTTGCCCCAGACCCTGAAAGTGGGCAGTTGAAATATTTTCCAAATCTAAAAATGCATTCAGAAAATTCTACAACATTTGCAGACAATCCTACAAGGCATCAGGAAATCTAAGAAATTTTCTAGCCTTGTGGCAGCTACAAAGGAGAATTTTAGTAACAGTTTTTTTTGTTTTTTTGTTTTTCTTTTTTGGTGATGGGGATCGAGCTCAGGGCTTTGCACTTGCTATGCAAGCAGTCTAACCACTGAGCTAAATCCCCAACGCTTAGTCCCTTAGTAACAGATTTTTACAGTTCTGTAAGATGCAGATGATGCTGTGTTTTCTTCTCCAGATAAAGCCAGATTTGAAGAACTTGATCTTCCTTGTTTATACAGGTTACATTTTGGAAATCTAGAAATTGAGCTACCGGAATTTCAAGAATGACAAAAGATAGCACAGTTGGTAGTTCTGAAAATGAAATCCTTAAAGTGTGAAATTCTCTGCCAATTAATTTAAGTCAATGAAAGTACTTGGGATTGCTTTTCTTACTTTGTTTGGATCATCATGTGCTTATAAGCAGCTGTTTTCAGCTTTGAATTATATCAGATCTGATACAAGAAACAGACTAACAGATGACCTGAGTTCGGTGTGCTGCTCTCAAAAAGTATGAGTCAAGGTTTGACAAATTACCAGCATGCATACAACAGTAAAGATCACATTAATTTTGCAAAAGCACACCAAATAAAAACTTTTAGCTTAAATAAAAGGCTGTTTCTATCTTTGAAAGTTCTGTTGTATTTTTAAGACAAAAGTCTAACTAAAAGTCTAACTCTAAACTAAAACCTCAGTATTCAGGTTTAATCGCAGTGTTGGTACCTTGTTATAAGTAAGTGGGTTTTGGGTTACATACAGTTTGGGCACTCAGTCTCTAAAAGGTTCACCATCACTGGTATATATATGCTATTTTTTATATTTGTCCATCCATGGACATTTCGGTTGCTACATATCTTGGCTATTACAAATAATGGTGCAGTGAGCATTGCATACAGATACCTTTTTGAAATCCTATTTTCAATTCTTGGATAGATTTCTAGAAGTAGTACTGCAAGGTCATATGGTAGTCCTATTTTTACTTTTTTTGAGGAAACTTGATACTGTTTTCTATAATTGTTGTATCACTTTACAATCCTACCAAAGATGCTAATTTCTTCACATTCTCACACTCACTTGCTATTTTGTTTTCATTTTTGGTGGGTGGGGAGACAGTGGCAATCCTAATGGGTGTGAAATGATTTCTCATCATGGGTTTTATTTGCATGTTTCTGATAGGGATGTTCAGCACTTTTTCACACGCTTATTGGCTATTTGTTTATCTCCTCTAGAGAAATGTCTATTTGAATCCTTTACACATTTTAAAATTAGATTATTATTAAGCTATAGGAATTCTTTATGTATTTCAACATTAACTCCTTATCTGACATAGTAAGTAATTATTTTTCCCATTCTATAGGGGCTTTGTTTTTTGGGGTTTTTTTTTGAGACAGGGTCTCACTTTGTAGCTCAGGGTGGCCTTCAACTCAACAATGTAGCACAGGCTGGCTTTGAACTTACAGTGATCCTCCTGCCTCAGCCACCTGAGTGCTAGGATTATAGGCCTATGTCACCATAACCAGCTACTTTTAAAATCTGAAGTAGTATCATTTGTCTAGTTTTTATTTTGTTACCTATACTTGGCATCATATTCAAGAAATCACTGCACATAGGGCTGGGGATTTAGCTTAATGGTTAGAGTGCTCACCTACAAACACAAGGCCCTGAGTTCAATCCCCGGCGCACGCACGTGCGCACACACACACGCACACACACACACACACACACACACACACACACACAAAGAAATCACTGCACATTTGAATGTTATAAAGCATTCTCCTTGTATTTTCTTCTAAGAGTTTTATAGTTTCAGGTCTTACATTTAGGTTTTTAATGCATTTTCTTTAATTTTTATATACTGTTTAATACCTTTATTCTTTTGCACGTGGACAATCAGTTTTATTGAAAGACTCTTTTCAATTTATTGAAAGGCTATTCTTTCCCCATCATATAGTGTTGGTACCCTTATTAAGGATCACTTGACCTTATATATGAGGGTTTCTTCTAGGCTCTCTCCCCTGGTTTACAGATCTGTCTGTCAATACTCTCCCGTCTTGATTACAGTATCTTTATGCTGCACTTTAAAATGAGCAAGTGTGAGGCCTCCAGGTTTGTTGTTCAAGTTTGTTTTGGCTATCCAGGGTCATGTGAGATCCCATATGAATGTTAGAATGGTTTCTTTATTTTCTGTATCTGCAAAAACTGCCAGTAGAGAGTGGCACGCACCCGTAATCCCAGCACTTGGGAAGGCTGAGGCAGGAGGATCACTATGAGTTCAAGGTCAGCCTGGGCTACACAGTGAGTTCAAGGCCAGCCTGGACTACACAGTGCAAACTTGTCTTAAAAAACAAAAACAAAATATTGCCAGTGGAATTTTGATAAAGATTACTTGAATCTACACTTTGTGTAGAATATCTAACATTAAGACTTTTAATCCATGAACATGATCTCTTCATTTATTTTCATCTGAGTTCTTTGTCTTTTGTATTCTACGCTTGCTTCCTTCCTTCTTTTCCTTGTTGCTATAAAACGTTTGTATAATTACCTTGCTACTTTTTTCAACTTACTCATGCTTAAATGAGTACTGCAGTACTGACTGATCTACTCCAATGCTAAAGGAAGAGCTGCATGGCAGTATTCCTACCTCACCTGTAACCTGTGTATCTTCTGAGTTACTTTTGAAACTGGAGGTTGTTCTGTCTGCTTTCCTGTAAATGAAGGTTTGGGGAACAAGGGAGAGTTCAACTGATGCTATATGCAACTTTTGTTGGAGGATCAGCGCTTTGCTTTCTTCTCTGAGACTTAGTTAAATGTCTCCATTCCAGGATTTTCTATACCTAGTAGTCAGGGAGATCTTCTAGTTTCATAAAGCTCCTGCCCCCAATTTTTTTTTTTTGGGTGCTGGGGATTGAACCCAGGCCTTATGCTTGGTAGGCAAGAGCTCTACCACTTGAGCTAAATCCCCAGCCCCATGACTGAAATGATATAGTAAAACTTGCCAGATGTACATCTGCTACCTAAAGAATCATGAATATAATAAAAACAGAATGTTTTTAATTTTTAAAATATATTTAGAAAAGTAATAGTATTGTACTTACTCAAAAATATTTGTAAGTTGTTCACTTGGTGCATTTTTCAGTCCGGCCACAATATTCTGTAAGCGGCTCACACTTTGGGTGGCTGAAGCAACAGGAGTAATAACTGCTTCTTTTTCTCGTAAATATCCTCTTCCTGTCAGTGGGGTAGAAGGTGCAAATGATCTGTTCTGTAAGAAAAGAAAAATCGGTAAGATTAAAAATTATCTTCTCTCTGATTGTATCTTTAGTTCTGTACATATAACATATTCTCTATTCATATTTACTGGTAAGTTATTTTTCCTCCTTTTCTGGATACCCATCACACTTTTAGCAATAGTATACTCTCTATACATTTGAATAATACTTTTTCGAACACTTTCTATGATCTCATTTTATCTTTCTAAAACTCATTTGAGCACACCTGTAATCTGAGCCCTTTGGGAGGCCAAGGCAGGAGGACATCAAGTGTGAGCCCAGCCTGGACAACTTAGACCCTTTCTCAAAATAAAATTTGAAAAAGGCTGAGGGTGTTGCTCGGTTCCAAGGCCTTGGGTTCAATCTCCAGCATCGACCCCCTTCCCATATATGCCTCATTTGAAATATACTATATACCTATTTTTATATTACATATGAGGAAACTGGCACAGAAAAGTTAAAAAAAACTTGTTTACGCTAACAAATGGCAGAATCTGGACTAAAACTTAGGTTTTTCCATTTTCTAGATGAGTGAATTTTCCATTAGACTTCATCCTCCAATCCATTTCTCACATAAATACAGAATTAAGTCTTGGCCATTACCAATCAACTCTGGAGTTACATGGCAGCAGTCAGAGAAGAGCATAGTTCGTGTAATGGGTACTAATGCAAGCTAAATTTTAAAGCAACAAAACAGATGCTTAGTTGAAGCAAAGAAAGAACAGTAAGAAAGCATAAATTCTTCATGTCAGAAAACACATCATGAACCAAGATGCATCATAGGGTTGGGGATTTAGCTCAGCGGTTGGAGTGCTTGCCTTGCAAGCACAAGGCCCTGAGTTCGATCCCCAGCCCACACACACACACACACACATAAAAACACATCGTGTTATGATATGACAAACCCAGGTGTTCTGGGGAAATATATCCACAATATGATTAATAGCAAGAAACAGTAAAATGCTAAATGCCATACTTCTAAAAATTACCTTTTAAAGCTTTCATGGGAAATATGAATTAGTAGAAGAAATTCAAGACTTAACTTGAAAGATGCTTCTGCTGTTAGTAGAATCACACAGAATAAGAAAAAGATCATTCAAGATTGAAGCCAGGCTAGGTAATATTACTTTTTCAAAGTGTTGTTGAAGGTTACACTCCACATTAGCTTGCGGGGTCAGTTTTCCTACTGGGGCATCACCAGCGAATTTTCGGGGTGTTCCAATTTCCTCTTCTGCATCTGCTCCCAAAAAGATCCTCTCATCAAAGTCACCAACAGTTAGAACATATTCTTCATATTCCTTGTTCACTGCTTTGCTGCAAAGAGGATTATTTTAAGCTGTTAGAACAAAACTAAGTTATACAATGAATTTATCTTGACTGGAAGATAATTTACAACACATGGCTCAGGAGAACGGAAGATTTTCTAGTTATTATTAACTTCGGTTTTTAACAATAGAGATTCCTATCTGATTATGGACATTCTTCACATTCACACACCAGCAATAAGTTACTTCGAAAAACAGAAGCAAAAAGAATGTACACTTAATCTAAAAACTAGGGTTAGCTAATTCAGTAAAATGCTATCTAATCACTGAGGAAACAATCATGGTTTTGAAATATGGGCCTTCTGAATTTGTTAAAATTAGTGGATAAGACCCTGAGTTCGATCACCAGCACCAAACAAAACAAAACAAAACTTGATCAGTGGAAAATTATAAAATCAAATGTAGAAGTCCTTTGGCTCATTTATGAATTCGTTAGGAGAGTACAGCTATTTTAAATGCTAATGATTTCTTAAATGTAAGCCAACGAGGCTTAGTAACAACAATCATTCGATGCCATTAAACCAGAGAGAATCTGAAGTTGGAGAAGCTACCCTGATGTACATTTCACTTAATAAATTTCAACAAATAATTGTTTTGTTTTTTGAGACAGGGTCTCACTATGTAGTTTGGGCTAGGCTTGAACTTACTGTGTAGTCCAGGCTGGCCTAGAACTTGTGACAATCCTCTTGTCTCAGCTTAAAGGGTGCTGGGATTACAGGCGTGCACCACCAAGCTTGGCTTTCAACAAATAATTATTGGTAGCCTATAATATGTCAGACACAATTAGTGCTAGATATTTACCTGTTATCAGTAAAACTGGAAAGGTCCAGGAGGCATTCTCCTTTCAAAATCTAGGAAGAAAAATCATTGTAGGATATTATATAATTAAACACATTAATATACACAGAAACATGAAATTTCCTTTAAATTTCACATTGATATAAAACCCACGCAAATGGGCTGGGGATTTAGCTCAGTGGTAGAGCACTTGCCTAGCAAGCACAAGGCACTGAGTTTGGTCCCTGGCACCCCCCCCCAAAAAAAAAAATTGGTGGACCTTAAATCCTGACCTCTTAAGTAGCAGGGTGAGGTGCTGGGGATCGAACTCAGGGTCTTGCACTTGTTAGGCAGGCACTTTCTATCACTGAGCTAAATCCCCAACCCCTCAGGTTGCATATTTTAACAAATTCTCCAAGTATTCTGAGGAAAACTGCCCATTATTAAACACTGGTCTAAAAGAAAGAAAACTAACATTTACTTATTGACTTCATGTTTAAGGAAAGCAAGAGTCAAAGGGAATGGAAAACAACAAAACTACATTATATCTGCTGAGCGTCTATACTATATTTAGATTACTATACATGACAGGTTGCAAACACAAATGCTTCCAAGTGTCCAGGGTTCAAAACACACGAATGGAGAAACTGAATGCACATTTTTCATCATTTGGCTTGACAAAAATTACTTTTGTAGAAATTTCAACCCTGTACTACTATAGCTTCTGATTTTTAATGGCTTTTCATATAAGTCTTGGTATTTAAATTAAACAAAATAAGTATCCTGCACAGTCCAAACAAAACACGTGCAGCCCAAGGGCAGGAGGATCATCACCCCAACTAGAATGATAGATAGAGTGGGTAATGGTTTTACTTTTGGAATGAAAGGAGGAGCTATAACACAGTAATGATGGCAAGACAATAGCAAAGTACCAGGTAATCCAGACAATCCAGAATGTATGGTCATGGTACCCAGGGGCACTAATGTGCTGCTTTTGCACAGCACATCAGACTTAATTCCCAGTTCCTTTAAAAGTATACCTTTCCGGAGACGTTTTATAGACAAAGAGTCATGACATATACATATCTGAGGAAAGACAAGCCTAAATACAAATGTTTGTTTAAGGAAGAAGAAACCAGTTAGAGAACCTTTATGCTTAAAGAAAAATCTTATAATACACATATATTGCGGGACCATAGTGGTAACAACCTAACCCAAATCCCTCTTTTTTTCTTGCTGGTATTGGGAATCAAACCTAGGGACTTTGCACTGAGCTACATTCCCAGCCCTTTTCGTTATTATTTTAAACAGGGTCTTACTAAATTGCTGAACTTCTTAGGCTAGGTTTGAATTTGTAATCATCCTGCTTCAGTTTCCTGGACGTTGAGATTATAGGCATTTTACTACCACGCCCAGCTCCCAAACTCTTCCTTTTACCAAAGAGAAATCCCAAGGCCTAGTTGAGTTCTATGGCTCGATGCTGGAGAAAGAAGAAATCAAGGGCTGGGCTGGGGATGAGGCTCAGTGGTACAGCGCTTGCCTAGCATGCACTAGGCCAGTGGTGGTGAACTTATGGCACGTGTGCTGCAGCAGGCAGGCAGAGTCCTCTTTGTCAGCACAGAGCCAAGTTGCCCCAACAGCCAAGCACTGGGTAACAGTTGTTTTTTTCTAAACTAAAACCTCAATATGCAGGGAACTGCAGTGTTAGCACACTGTGACAAATAAGTGGGTTTGGGGTTGCAGTCTGGGAACTCGGTATCCAAAAGGTTAGCCATTACTGCACTAGGCCCTAGTTTCATTCCCAGTACCACAAAGAAAAGACAGAAATCAAAACCCACTGAAATAGGTCAATTTATAAATATAAAAATAACTGAGCAGCCAGGTGTGGTGGTGCATGCCTGTAATCCCAGCACTCAGGAGGCTAAGGCAGGAGGACCGCTACAAGTTCAAGGCCATCCTAGACTACATAGTGAGTTCAAGGCCAGGCTGAACCACATAGTGAGACCCCATTTCAAAAAAACAAAAACAAAGCAAAAATAAATAAATAAATAAATAAATAAATAAATGAGAAAAAAAATCCAGAATAAATACAGGCAATCTGTAAGTGGCCATGAAACTAGAATGGGTTTTCTGTTCTATTTATATGGAATTAAAGTGGTAGTTGTTACATATTATACTAGTTTTCATAATCAGCAGTTACTTACTCAAATTGTGGCAGTAAATAAGCTTACTCTGACTTCTTGTTTTTCATAATTATTTATAAGGCTGACTCTGATGTTTTGTTCTTCAAGAATTGTTTATCATAACCTTCTACAGGCTGACAGTGCATTTACCTGACAGTGTTTACAACTGGTCACAATCTTAAGCATCTTAAATTCCTGTATCACATAAGATCAGAAGATACAACTCTGCATTTTGGCAGAGCCCGAAACCTGATTATCTTGACCCTGAGTCCTGCAATGTTGAGAACATCTTTTCCTTTAAGACTGCTGCTGATCCCTAAGTATCTCAGTCATTTAATTATAAGCACAGTACCTTCCTATCAAAAAGTTTTGCAATGTATGGCTTAAAGTAGTGCTCCTTTATTCCTTTTGCTTCTACTAGAAGTCCATCATGCAGTTCACACAGTATAGCAATGATGCAGGGAGGCTCTTCAGAAGCCCTAAAGTCAGCAGTGTGGAAATCAGATGGTAAACCTAGTTTGACAAGAGTATGAAAAAGAACAGAAATGGGAAAATGGTTAATTTTTGAAACTTTTTCCAAAAATTAATAATTAGTTTTCAAAAATAAATGAAGGTCTTACCTTTAAATGATGGATTTAGCAAGTCTTGTCTATTTGGGCACATAACGGCATTGGCAAAAACCAGATCCAAGCAGCACAGGAGTAAATGATAAGAGTTTACTAAATCATCCCCAATCATACGAAAATTACCTTTATAAAAAAAGACACAAAACCCAGAAACCTCTCATGTCAAATAGCACCATGTGACTACGGCAGAAATATTAAACAATTGGAAGTGTCACCTTACCCTTAGTATAAACAAACAGTGTCCAACAGAAATTAAAGAGATCCTTAACACTGCAAGGAATCCTCCTAAAAAGAGAAAAAAAAAAATGTGTGTGGGTTTTTTTTGACTAATTCGAAGTACCATTTAAATGGAAACAACAATTACAAAAAATTAAAAGAGCAAATGTAAAATTCCATTCACAAAGGACAGATAATCTACGGCATTTGAAAGGGACTTAAATAAGGCTTTCCAATCTTCAATAAAGGATCAGAATATGGAAAAATAAAAGAAAGTATTACCCTGAATTTCCAGATATGGGTAACCATCCATGGATTTTTAAAAAATTTAAGTCTCTGCAAATGGATACCTCTAGTAAAATGCATACTTTTGAAAGAGAACTCTCCTAACAAGTTTATATTATGATCTTTACGTCAATTATATAAGGATTTGTGGTGGATTTATTGTGGTCAACTTGAGCCAGAACGCCAAGATGGACTGAGTTGGTATGATTCTGGACATAGAGGATCCACCTGAGGATTGTTGCTGATGCAACATAAAGCAGAATGGGAGCAGAAGCTAGTTGGCGGACTGTTTCCCAGGAGAAGCTCTGCTATGGCTGGTTCTCCTGAAGGGGACTTGGCTGTTCTTGTTGAAGGAGCTCGGGGCCTTGCTGTTGTCGAGGATGGCTGCTGTTGCTTTGGGGGAGCTCTGGTCTTCATTTCTGCTGTGAGCATCGTATCCTGGTTCCAGTAAAGATTTCTTTAGCCATCACCTGCAGACACGGACGTACACGGGACAGTGCTGTGGGCTCCCATCCCTGATTGGATCTTTTGGGTCTCCAGTGCATAGAGGGACATTTGGCACTCTTCCTGCATTTGGTTTATGAGTGAATATTGTAACTTATAAATGTCCTGTATTAAATCTGCTCTCTTACAAACCACTGGCTCTAGAAAAGTAACTAACACAAGGATTAAGGGTCTCACCTCTGTTTCCTGCTTCGTGGTAACTTTGGTAGCTCTTCATATGGATTTTGAAATATATCTAAAAAAATTGGCTCAAATTTTTTAAAAATTACAGTAGATACTTCAAAATTTCTCTCTAGTCTTTCCATACGTTCACGAAATTCTTGTGGCAGATTTGACATGTCCATCCACTTCTTCATTTTACTAAAAAACTGTATTAAACTTTAAAAAAGAGGAAAAAGGTAACTTTAAAATTATTCCATAGAATGAGTTGAAAAGGACTCATTATATTTATAACTAGGAATCCTTATTTAAAAATTTAAAAGCATTAAACAAACAACAAAAACCTCACTCCCAAATTCTATGAAATTACTTTGGTTTCAAGGATCACCATATGCATGTAGATTTTGAGTTAGTGGTCAGAACATAGTATCTACTATGCACAAAATGAGATTGCCTACCTACTTTTGTTTTTGTAGTAGTAGGATTGAACTCAGGGCTTTTACACTGAGCTACATCGCCAGCCCTTTTTCGCTCTTTATTTTCAGACAAGGTCTTGCTAAGTCCCTAAATTGCACAAGCTGGGCTTGAACTTGTGGTCCTCTTGCCTTAGCCTCCCAGAGCACTGGGATTATATGGATTCACCAACACACCAACTTTCTATCAACTTCTTTTATTCTCTACAGCATCTAGATAATGCTCTGTATATAAATTACAAGGTAAATGTTAATAGACCAAGGGGTTCAGAAAATTAGGTTGAGGAAAAATAAACATTCTCCAAATGCAAAGAGGAAGAAGTAGATTGTAAAATACCAGACTATTACATAAGGAATAAAATTCAAATGTTTGAGTTCTAATGTATAGTTCCACCATCAAAAACAACGTAGTTAAATTAAGTACATAATCAGAAAAATCACTTAATTGATTATTAGCCCACCTTCCTGGCCTATTTGATTATGGGCACATTTCCATGTTAGTGTGGTCTTAGATTGAAAATTTGTTAAACTCAAGTGTCTAGTCCTAGTATATACAAATGAGAGCTGTAATTTTTTTAAGCAGATGGAATATATTGCAACAGATCTAGAGGCTGTAACTGCACACAGCCGATAGGTAACTAAAAGCAAGATGAAGCTTGGCATCTCTGCCTTCAATTTTGTCTCCTTTATTACCTTAAAACTTTAGGTTACCAAGATGTATCATGTACAGGTACAAAATAACCATGTTGATTATGATCATTATGTATACAATGTACCAATACATGTTCTTGGTAAAAATAAAAATAAAACAAACAAACAAACAAAAAAACCAAAAAAAACTTTAGGTCAGAGCCTTACTCCACTATGTACATAGCCATGTTAAAAATTTAAAGAATGCATGCAATACAAGGTTTGTTAGCTCTAACTTTACCTAGCCTATACCATGCCCATTTAAGACTGAGGACACCAAGTAACTAAAGTCATTTTCAGGATTTGCAGGGACATCCAATAACCACCATTCACAACATCCAGTTCTAGATCCCCTGGAGTGCCCAGAAGTCTCCAGACATTGTCGCAAACCTGCAATCCTCTTGGATTCCAGGAAAACCTAGCCTCACAGACCATGCCCATGATGAGGTCACCTCCCTAGTTACCCCATGAGGGGAAGCAAGACTGCCCCCAGGCAAGAACAATCATCTCCTAGGAACTGAATTGCCCTTCAAGATATGAAGATTCTTCTAGAGCCCACCACAGTACCATATAAAACTGGTCCCTGTTCTTTAACAGGCCAGTCTGATTCTCTTCATCAGACTGGTACCTCCCTCAGTTTCTCAGACTGAAGCCCTTTCCCTATTTTCTCTTACCTTCTTTTGTTAGGAGGCCCACTTGATCTTTGTCAGAGTTGTGCCCTACCTCCTCCTTTCAGCCTTTACTCCTCAAACTAAAGTCCTTTATCATTTTCTCTTTCTAATTACCATGGGTTAACTCATGCTGATTGCCTCAGTCTTAATTTCCATTATGTAGCAGACGACAGTATCATCAGCTAACTGTTCAGAGGTATTCAAACACTGGGCATGGTGACTAAAATTTGATTCTACAAGATTCTTATTAATAACAGCAAAATATTTTACCCAATTATTATTATTATTATTATTATTTTGTTGGTGCTGGTGATTGAAGTCAGGGCCTTGTGCTTGCAAGGCAAGTGCTCTAACCACTGAGCTAAATTCCCCAGCCACCTATTTGCCCAATTATTAAACACGTTTTGACTCATAAATTAGTCCCTGAAAAGTACTTTTCTTCTTCTGGGTGGGGTCAAAAGATGATCAGAATGTGAAACCCTCTCCTTTGAAGAATTTCCCACCTCTGAGTTTTCTCCTTTTTCTAGATAGATTAGCTTTGCTGAAAGTTAGGATGAAGTTAAATAACGTGGGATCCCTTATCAGATACATTTGCTTGGAATTTTGAATCTGAAGCTCTCTGGTAGTGCAGAGAAGTGTTAAAATGATAAATTCTTATAAGAGAATCAATAGCAATATTCAGCTGGCTAGGGTGCAATACACCAAGGTCAAAGCATGTGTCCTTGCCAAAAAGATTCTGTGATATGTTTTTTGGCTGTGCAGCCAGCCTCCTTTTCTTTTCCTGGCCTTTTCCAAGCCTGGTTTGATTTTTAAAACTATAATAAGCAACATTACTTCACAGTTTTTAAAACAATTTCAGTCATTATGATTCTGTTATAAAGCATATATTGCTCCAAAAAACACATGAAAAGATGCTCCACATTATTGGTCCTCAGAGAAATTAAAATGAAGATTTCAATCAAATACTATTTTACTCTGTCATGATAGCTGAAATAAAAAGTCATATAACAAGAATTTGCATATACTGTTGGTGGGAATGTAAACTAGTATGGGCCACTTTGGAAAATGATCTGATAGTTTCTCAAAAGGTTAAACATAGGTCACTACATGATCCAACAATTCCATTCCTATATCTATAGCCAAGAGAATGAAAACAATATCCACAAAGAAATTATACAAAAATGTTCACAGCAGGACTAGACATAATAGCTAAAAGGCAGAACTAACCCAAATGTCTATGAGTTGATAAAAAGATAAATAAAATGTGCCATATATCCCTGTAATGCAATATTATTCAACTATAAAAAAGAACAGTCCAGGGGCTGGGGATTTAGCTCAGTGGTTGGAGCACTTGCTTAGCAAACACAAGGCCCTCAGTTTGATCTCCAGCACCAAAAAAAAAAAAAAAAAAAGAGCACAGTCTGATACGTCATTATGAAGTTTGAAAACATATGTTAAGTGACAGAAGCCAACACAAGATCACATATTCTGTGATTCCACATATATAAATCCAGAAGAGAAAAATCCATATAGACAGAAATTAGATTAATGGCTATTAGGGAGTAGGTGTGGGTGAGGGGATAGGCAGAGAATGCTAATGGGTGTGAAGTTTCTTTTTTAAGTAGTGAAAATTCTCCAAAATTAATTGTGGTGATAGTTACACAAATCTATGTATTAAAAAACACTGAAGGGGCTGGAGATTTAGCTCAGAGGTTAGAGTGCTTCCCTAGCAAGCATAAGGGCCTGAATTCGATCCCTGGCGCACACACACACAAAAAGCTATTGAAAAAAAAGAAAACCACTGAATGAGCTCAGTGTGGTGGCATGCCTCTAGGAGACTAAAGCAAGACATCACAAATTTGCATTCAGCCTGGGCAATTTAGTGACTTAGCAAGACCTTGCTAAGGGAAAGGGAAGGTGTATCCAAGTATGAACACCCTGGGTTCAATCCCTAATACCACAGATAAATCAATAAAAATAAGAACCACTAAATAGTATACGGTACTTTAAATGGATGAACTAAACAGTACGTGAATTTTATCTCAATAAGTCTGTTAAAAAAAAATGCAGGGCTAGGGGTATAAAACTCAGTGGTAGAATGCTTGCCTATCAGGCACGAGGCCCTGGATTTGATCTCCAGCACAGAAAAAAGAAAACAAGGAAAAAGCTCTAAAACATTACTCCAAAATGAGTGCAGTGAAATGTGCTAAAAGTATTCATTGTTCACCCTTCTAGAGGCAGTTTAGCAGCCTGAATAAAGCTTTAAAAATGCTGAAATTATTTTATCCAGTATTAACCCCCCCTCCCCCATACTAGGGAGTAAAAAACAAAACAAACAAACAAAAACAATTCATGACACTTGCATTGAGCTGCATCCTCATTCATTCTTAAAATTTTGGGGGGTGGTCCTGGGGATTGAATTTAGGGCCTTGTGCTTGCTAGACAAGTGCTCTACCACTTGAGCTAAATCTCCACCCCCTTAAAATTTTTTTTATTTTGAGACAGGTTTCACTAAGTTGCTAAATCGCCCAGGCTGGGCTTGAATTTGTGATCCTCCCGCCTCAGCCTCCCAGGGTGCTGGGATTACAGGTATGTGCCACCATGCCCAGCTCAGATATTGCTTTTGTAAAAACCTAAAATAAGGAGAAAGTTACAGGCAAAAATATCTATACTACAATGCATATGATACCTTTTGTGTGAGAGTTTTATTTTTACTTATTTATCATGGTGATGAGGATTAAAGTAATTTCATACATGCTAGACAAGCAAGTTTTTTTTTTTAGTTGTAGGTAAATTCATACTCAGGAATATCGCTTTAATAGATTATTATTCCACCTTCCTGGCTTATTGAATTGTGGATACATCCTCTATCTTAGGTAATGCCATAACTCAGTGTCTATTACTATATACAGAATGACACTTGTAATTTTTAAAATTTATTATTTTTTTTACTTGTAATTTTTTTTAATGGTGATGGAAGATATCATCAGCTAATGGTCCATAGGTATTCAAACTCTGGGAAGATGAAAAAGTTCTACAGTTGGATGATGATGGTTGTACAACAAAGTGAACGTTCATCATATCACTGAACTCTATACATAAAAAAATGGTAAAAATCTGATTCTAAAAAATGGTTCACAGTTGATTTTGTTTGTTACACATATTTTACCACACACACACACACCAAAAAACAAACAAACAAACAAACAAAACAAAACACCAAAGTGTAGGTACGAATGGTAAATATGCAGCATCTGTCCCAGAAGTGGCACACTACTGAATTTCACCACATTCGAAAGATAAAAAAGAAAATTCTGCCAGGCATGGTGGCGAATGCCTGTAATCCCAGTGCTCAGGAGACTGAGGCAGGAGGATTGCCATGAGTTCAAAGACAGCCTTGGCTACACAGTGGGTTCAAGGCCAGCCTGAACTGCCATAGCAAGACCCTTTCTCAAAAAAAAAAAAAAGAAAAGAAAGAAAATTCTAACAAATTACTATCACCACTGTTCTAATTAAAATATATGAAAAACAGTTTTTGATGAATTAAATTTTCATTCAGCTTTTATAATAATGTGAAAATAATTACTAAGTGAATAAAAGTCATCTTAATTTTCATTCCAAGTTAAACATATAGATAAATTCTCACCTCAAACAATGAGATGAAATTGTTATCTTCCTTAGGATATCGCTTCTTTATTAAAATGAATTAAAAATTCAAATTTCACAGTGGATACTGCTTTGTAATAATATACTTAATGGCAAAACAAATTTTTACAAGATGCCTTATGTATGTGGTGAGTGTATGTGGTACTGGGAGACTCAACTGCAGGGTCTCAAACATGGTAGGCAAGCACTGTATCACTGAGCCATATACCTGGCCCCAATGATGCTTCTAAATTGGAAGGTGCTTTTGAATTTTTTTGTTTTCAAACTGAAGCTGAATATTAACATAGTTTAAAATAGAGAAATATTAATATATATTTGTATGTAGATACATGTGTAATACAGCATGAACTTGAAGGCTCTGGCATTTAGTACACATATTACCTCTGGAAAGTAATTTAACACATTGGTGACTCAAGTTTCCTCACATGTAAAATGAGATTATTTAATGGGATTACTGTGAAGATTAAACAACTAAAGACAAGCAATATATTTAGCGTGCAGAAAGTGCCTGGCACATAGGGAAGTACACAATAAAAATATGCTATTTTTACATATATTTATTTATACTAAATATTATTTGTAGTATTATTTACTAACAATACTTAATGGACATTTTTGTATCTCTATAACCATAATCACGTAAAATTACATTTAAAATTGAAAATTCTGACCAGGTGTGGTAGCATGTGTCTGTAGTCTCAGCTACATAGGAAGCTGGATTTTGAGGCTAGGAGTTTGAGGTCAGCCTGGGCAACACAGTAACACCCCCATCTCAAAAAAAAGAGGAAATTTAAAAACAGTCCAAACTATCAATAATTAAAAAAAATAGCATCACTTTTTTTTGTCTATATGTTGACCTACTCTTTAGCATTAAGAATCCGACACTTCAAAAAGCTTTTTTGGGACTTGAGAATATCAGTCTACATGAAACATTATCTTTTGTTGGATGCAGTGGTGCACACCTATAACCCTAGCACTGAAGGAAGCTAAGGCAGGAGAATTCCAAGTTTGAGCCCAGTCTGAACAATTTAGCAAGACCTCCTCTCAAAATAAAAAATAACAAGGGCTGACAATGTGACTTAGTAGCAGAACACCCTCGCATTCGATCCCCCAGTACTGCAAAACAACAATAAAAACAAAACAACCAACCCCACATATCTTTTACTGCATCACTACACTCTTACTAATTTATTGGAAATATATATTGATAATGGTACTTACCTGTCTGTAATCACAAAAGACTGGGTACATCTAAAATGTCCATCCATAAGGGGCTGGTTAAATCTATGAAACATCCTTATATCCTAAAATATCCTACAATCATTAAAAACATTAATGACATAGACCTACCTATGCTAATATTAAGAGACTGCCAAAACATAAAGTGAGAAAAGCAAGTGGAGAACAATATGTGTACTATGATCTCATTTATGTTTTAAAAAATCCACAGAAAAACAAATTTAGATGTTTATCCATAAAAGTAATTGGTCAATGGTGCATAATTCTGGGGGGATGAAAAAAGGAGAGCTTATATTTCAATTCTTCAGTACCATCTGACATTTTCTTTTTCATTTTTTTTCCAGTGCTGTGGACTGGACCTATGTCCTCATGCTACTAAGCATGCCTTATGTACTCCAGCAATGAGCTATATTCCTAGTCCATTATTTGAAGTTTTGTTTTTTTTTTTTGTGAGACAGGTTGAGACCTGTCATCCAGGCAAGCCTCAACCTTGTAATTCTCCTGCCTCAGCCTCTCAAGGACCTAGAATTACAGATATACACTATTATGCCCAGCTATCTGAAATTTTTAAAAACTATGTGTGGCAAAATATACACAATAGAAAATTTAACATTTTAAAGTCTACAGTTCAGTGGCATTAAATACACCTGAGTTGTACAATCATCACTACCATCCATTTCTAGAATTTATTTCATTATCTGAAATTTTTACTATGAGCATATACTCTAAAAAATTTAAACTCTCAATTTTTTAAAGTTATAATTCTTTTCTGTTCCATTTCCCTAACAACTCCCTATTATTACAAAGATTTTTTAAAATTATATGATTAGTGATGAGAAATATTGAACAGATTGCTTTATACAACAGATAGGTTTTGCTTGATTTTAAAAAGCCACCTTATCAATCCCTGGCACCAAAAAAAAAAAAAAAAAAAAAGCCACCTTAACCTGCCAATTTTTATTTTATCATCAATGAAAATCTTGGTATACATTAAAGTTTTAAAATCATCCTGGCCCTATTAATTTTCCATTCCTAAAACCAAGATTATTTTGAGAATTCTTTTTAAACATAGGATGAATTGGACAAGGCTTTAAAGTTTACCTCTGTTTTACTGAGCTTACTTAGAAAGAAAAAATGGATAATGGCCTCAAACGGTTTTGTACCAGGCAAAAGTTCCAGAAACAGACATTGGCACCTATCCAAACTGGATCGATCGCTCGCTCCAGTTCTGGTTTCCTACCAGGGAGATAGTTCCATATGGCTGATGTGAGCAAGTAAAAGATACAGCTAAGACCCAGTGAGTACACAGTAGTTCCAAGTGAAAAAAAAAAAATTATACAGTAGAAAAACAGAACAACATATAAATCAGGTGACCAAAACTAACAACAATAATGAGAGGCAGATGCAAGAGGCAGATGATACATAATGACACAAAATCACATACACAGGGTTTTTTCCCCTGACCTACTGGTCTAGTTTTCCATCTGGGAATGCATAACTTGCATCTAATCATAAGGAAACACAGACAAATCCAAAATGAGGAACAATCTATTAAATGGGAAGAGAGGGTGGTTGTGGATTTCATTCTTCAAAATTCCCAATGTCACAGAAGACACAGAAATGTTTCTGATTAAAGGGGAATAAGTAGACATGATAAGGGAAAGCAGTACTTCATCCTAGATTAGAAACTATACTCAAAAAAAAAAAAAATGCTAGCCCCAGTACCAAAAAAAAAAGAAAATGCTATAATTAGCTGAGCTTGGTGGTATGTAACCTCAACTCTCTACGAGGCTCAAGCAGGAAGGATTTCGAGTTCCAGCCTAGTCTGACAATTTAGCAAGAGCCTATCACAGAATAATAAATAAAAAAGGAGGGAGGAAATGAGGTGGTGATTAAAGTATGTTACATGCATATATAAATCTGCCAAAATGGCACATGTCTGTAACCCCAGCATCTGGGAGGCTGAGGCAGGAGGATTACTGTAGGTTAGAGGCCAGCATGAACGACATAGCAAAACCCTGTTTTAAAAAAACAAAACAACAAAATAAAAAAAATCTCCAAAATGAAACCCATTTATCTACATAGCTGCTATGCATGATAAAAAATGCAGGGGTGTGGGGGAGGGATGGGGAAGTAGCTTAGTGTGAAGGCCCCTGGTTCAATCCCCAGTACCAAAGAAAAGAAAAGAATGTTATTGGATCAAACCAACGAAACTAGTATAGAGGTGGCAGATTAACTTTCCTGAAGTTCGTACCTACCATAGTTTAGTGTAACATCAAAACCTTTGGAATTTATCTTTATAGACTATAACGCAGGCTAGTTTGGAATGGTTGACGAAAATACTACTTAAGAAATAAGAGAATGATTAAATGACAATTCAAGTAAGATAAAATGTCAGTAACAGATGAACATGGGTCAAGGGCATTTAAGTATAATTTGTATTTTTCTTATTTCTGCAATTTTTCTCTAAGTTTGAAATCATTTCCAAATTTAAAAAAATTTATTAAAAATAGTATAGCTAAATGCTGTTTTGCATAAAGGTCTCTGGTTGAAGTCAGAATATGAAGAGAAATTAAATTCTAAAATTAAAGACTTACCAAGCAACATTTGAAAAATCAAAATACTTTACCTTAATTTAGCTGAACGTAGTATTCTGGTGAGTGAAACACAGTTTCCTTCCATGATACCCTTTCCAACAGTGGGAATAATGCTTTTGCGGCATGCAACATATAATGAACATGCCAACCAGTGTATAACTTCTCCCTGGCAGGCAAAAGACAAACAGCAAAATGGATCTAGTATGTTAAAATGCTTAAATCCCAGAACCAGAAGATATGTGAAAATTATCTGCCTAATTTTCCTTCTACATATAAAGGGCCAAACAAAGATACCCAATGTCAAAAAGCTAAGTTAGTCCCCAGCACCCCCCACAAAAAGCTAAGTTAGTTGCAATAATGGATATAAAACTTCATACTCCTTGTCCTGTGTTCTTATAACAATAACATGATAAATTAGTACTAATCTAAAAACTGATCTCTCCTCTACATTCCAAAACCAGTACTACTGAAAGCACTCTTTCAAAATTTCTCAATATTAGCTTTCTGGATTTTAAAACATCAGTCATGGCTTGATGATGATGAATTTACTATGTTTGTTTGTTTTTTTTTAAACCAGTTTGGTAAAGAAAAGAAAAAAACAGAAGAAAGTTAGCAAGGGAGCCACACAAAAAAATTAACACCCAAGTAGTATAATATAAGGGAGTTTACCATTTTTATGAGGTAAAAATTTAGGGCACTATTTAACCCAAAACATGTTATCTTTAAAATACTAAGTATGGGCTGGGGATTTAGCTCAGTGGTCAGAGTGTCTGCCTCGCAAACACATGGCCCTGAGTTCGAGCCCCAGCACCAAAAACAAACAAACAATAAAATACTAAGTATGGGAGTTGGGGATTTAGCTTGGGTGGTGGAATGCTTGCCTAGCAACTGCAAGGTCCTGAGTTCGATTCCCAGCACCCAAAAAATAAAATAAAATAGTAAGTATGGCCTTCTATCTTAGTAGGTTGATTACAAAGCTACCATAGCGACCAAAAGTAAGTTCAAAAAGCTACCAAAAATAAGTCACATCTAGGAATTCAACATTTAACTCTCTTCTTTAGACTTGAAATATCTCTAAATTAGAATCACTTTGACTTTATTGCTGAAATATAAGTGAAGTTAAAAGATTAAGAATTATAGATACGAATCTGAGAGCATAAACCAGACATGATAGTACACGCCTATAATCCCAATACTCAAGAGGCTGAGGCAGGAAGATTGCTGCAAGTTCAAGGTCAGCCTGAGCTACATAGCAAGTTCAACACCAGCCTGACCATAGCAAGACTTTGTCTCAAAAAAAACCCCACCCAAATCTCATAGCATAATAAATACTCTTCTACAGATCCATACACCAGACCCTAAAAGGATAAAAAGATTGATTAAAAAATAAAAGGGAAAAAAAATAAAAATAAAATAAAAGGGAGTTAGGGATTTAGCTCAAGTGGTAGAGTGCTTAATGAGCAAGGCCCTGAGTTGGATCCCCAGCACCACCACCTCCCAAAAATTTTAAAAGTAAAAAACCATATCTTTCAATAATCTAAAGGGAAAAAAAAATCTAAAGAAGATCAGTAGAAATGGGTGACTATCAAAAGCTAAAGCTTAGTGTTTCCACCCTAAAAGACAGACGGGTCTTATTTGTTCAAAGGACTAAACATGGCAGGTAAACTATGGTTGAATGTTTATAAAAGCCTTGATCAATAAACTGTTTGGGAATAGCCACCAAGTACTATAGAGTATTTGGATACAGCCTCCTATATGGAAACACTAGCAAAAGTAGAGAAAATACAAGCACTGTTTTCCTAAGAGTCAACGATATTATTTATTCTAGTTCCTAGTCTGAATCCTAGACCTTGCAAATACAAAGATAGTTTCTGACCTCACAGAACTCCAAGTCTAGAGAAAAAAAAGAGCAATAGAAACTATGGTCCATAATTGGTGTGATACAGGTTATAAGAAGAATTGAGGTCAGGGAAAGCTTCACAAAGATTTAAAAGTGCTAAGTGCTAAATCAGCAAAAATATAAGTGAGGAGCGAAGAGGAAATGTAAGCAGGGGCTTGCTGGGTATGTTACAGAGGACTGGGGAGAACTTCTCAGGAAGCAGAAGAGATATGAAAATGCCTAGTCTAAGTGGTTTTCACTAAAAATAAAATGAAAAATTAAACACTGGGTAGGATACATGCTTGCAAATCCCCAATTCACACATCTATGCTTTCTAAAGTAAACATTAGTGTCTTGACCAACTCTGCCTAACCAGAGATTTATTATTTTTTTTTTTTGTGGTGCCGGGGATCGAACTCAGGCCCTTGTGCTTGTAAGGCAAGCACTCTAATCACTGAGCTAAATCCCCAGCCCCTAACCAGAGATTTAAGTCTTCGACCTTCCCTGGAGTTATGAGGGGAAGGTTCCAGGTTCCAAGTTCCAGATTCCAGGCAGACGAATGACATGCAGAACATACAACTAGGAACAAGTTAGTCATATTCAAGAAGCTGAAAGACGTCTACTTGAATGCCTTGGCCATAGTGTGCACTTCATAAATGCGTATTCAGTGAGAAGGCCAATAAAGCCCTGGGATATCCAATGTTCTCTCAGGCTTTCAAAAATTAACTTGAGCCAGGCATGGTATCCTAACTACTTGGGACGCTGAGGCAGGGAAATTGCAATTTGAGCCCGGCCTGGGCAATTTAGCGAAATCTCAAAATAAAAATTAAAAAGGGCTGAAGAGCCACATTGGTGACACATATCTGTAATCTCAGTAATCAAGAGGCTAAGGCAGGAGGACTGTGTGAGGCCAGCCTGGGCTACACAGGATATGCTGTCTCAAAAAACCAAAAAGCTGGGGATATAGCTCAGTAATCTCTGGGTTCCATTCCCAGCAGGAACGGATCAATCTCTTTTCAGCTGAGAGGCCATTAATTCACAACCTCCCTTACTTTCTTATTTTTCTCAGCTTCCCAGTCCTGCCTTCTTCAGATACAGATCACTGTGCTTTATCCAGTCTACTCAATCCTACCCTGGAGATGCACAAGTCACTCTGAGGTACTTTTTCTTATATACAGACATACAAAGTTAATTCCAAACTTTCCATTGTATGCCTTTGAACCCAATAATTATTTCACAGGTGTTGAGTCAGAGGAACACTCAATATATAGTTAGTCCAGTCTTTTGCCTCATAAAAGCCTTTGAACATAGGACCACTGGAACAATATGCTGAAATACAGGTTGTGTCTCAGTTTCCCTTAGGGGACTGGTTCCAGGATCCTACAGGGATGCACAAGTTCCTGCTACTAAATGGCAGAGTATTTGCATATAACGTATGATTATCCTCCTGTAGACTTCAAATCATCTCTAGATTACTTATAATACTTCACACAATGTAAATGCTGTGTAAACATACTGTATTATTTATGAAATGACAAGTCTTTACATGCTTAGTACAGATTTGATTTTTCCCTCGAATATTTTTGATCTGCTGAATCTGCAGATATGGAGGCCCACTGTACACTTCATCACAATTCTATCTTTACACTAGCCTTATTCTTGTCTAGGTTTCTATATTAAAATGATCCTGGGTAGGGGCTGGGGATTTAGCTCAGTGATTAGAGTGCTTGCCTTGCAAGCACAAGGGCCTGAGTTCGATCCCCAGCACCACCAAAAAAAAAAAAAAAAAAGATCCTGGGGAAGACAATCCTCTGAGCCTTGATATTACCACCTGGAAAACAGGTATAATACTGCCCTGCCAGGTTCACAGGGCTGTTGTGAAGACAAAATACCAGAACGATTGGGAAAATCTAATAATAGTAACTGAAATTTATTTTATTCGGAGCCAGATACTGTACTGAGCTTTAGAATGAGGAACCAACGAAAGAACTAACATGGAACTGAGGTAAGCTTTTTGTGTCTACTGGCTTTGCTCAGACTACAGCAAGGCGAACAACTCACACTGCACCGGGTGAGGCACACAGTGGAGGGGTTAAATGGCTCCGACTTCTGAGTTGGGCTCTATCCCTAACCTTGTGACCTCGGGCACCACGTAGTTTAACCACTTTAAGGTTCCACTTTCTTTTCCTTATAGAACGGGGATCACAGAACGTGTTCAAAGAGAACTATGACGATACATTCAAAAGGCTGAGCAGTGGCGTCTTGGCACGCATTTCTTTTAGTTTTTCTCATATTTGTTTTTAACGATTTAACGGCAGTAACATCAGGTCCGGGGTGCAAGGTCTGGAAGGCTGGGGGACCCCTGAGGGGCGCGAGAACTTGGACAAGCGTCTCCTTCTCTGGGCTTCGGTTTCCCGCCTCAAAAGCACGGGGGCTGGCCGATCTACACCCACTACCCGCTCCGCACTCCTGGCGCCAGGTTGGGAAGCGACCCTCTTCGGCGGGGTAATTCTCACCACCCCCGTCGGCTGGGGCAGGGGCAGGGGCAGGGGCAGGGGCGGGGCGGGGGTGGGGCCTGGCCAGGGTCGGTCCGGCCGCCCACCTGTGCCGCTCACCTCTAGGCTGTAGTTGCCTCGGATGGCGGTGAAGTCGTCTAGGGCTTCGGCTGCGCTCCCCTCGTCCAGGTTCAGCTCCCGGCACAGGGCCTGCAGCGCCTCCCCGGCCGCAGCGACCACCGCCGCCCCCTCCGCGTGGGGCGCGTCCTCGAACATCCCCGCGGGCGGTGCGCCACGCCAGGGCTCCTCTCTCCCTCCCTGGCGCACTACCCACAACCACCCGCGACAAAGCGCGCGAAAATTGGCTTAGCAGTGCGTCTCTTCGATCGTCTGCTTCCGCTTTTCTCCTCGGGGGGGGAAAAAAAAAGTCCGTTTCTTCTCCAGAGCAGCTAGTCGCCCCACTCCGGAAATGTGATAAAGGGACGAACTTCGGACTCTGATAGGATCTCACTTTGGCCCCAGCGGACCAAGAGGGCCCAGCGGGAAGAAGGAAGGGAGGGAGGGCGCGAGGGCGGAGGGATCCGCGCGCAGAGCCCACTGCGTAGTCCGTCTCTGCCTGTAGGTGCGCCGCCGCCCTCCCTTCGGCGGCCTTCTGGTGTGGAACTCGCTGCGCTGGCGTGAGGTGGATGGGATGGGCACCCCCCCGGCTCTGTGGCCTCTGTCATTCTGAGAAGCCTCCTGCATTCCGACAGCTCTGGACCTTGGGTTTGTCACTGCCCCGGGGAGTTAAACCTAGTCTGACTGAGCCTTGTTCCTTAAATTAGGACAAGGATGCGGAACAGTCAAAAGTGGCCCCTGGGCGCGAGAGGGCCAGAAAGATATTTTAAAAAGGTGAATCAGCCTGTCACTCCTTTCTTCAGAATCCTTCAGGAGATCCTTCCTGGCCTTAGAATAATATTCACTCTCCCTTCCGTGACCTACCAGATGCCCTGCCTCATCTGATGGATTGATTATACCCCAGTCACTTACCCCCACGGTATATATCAAGTTCAGACTTTTTTTTTAAACCTTTGACCTTGAAAATGCTGAACCAAGCTAGTTCTTGTTTCAAGGCTATTCTCACATTCTGATTAAACTGCCTGCAGATGCTCTTTCTCAGATCTTTGGTGGCCATCCCTGACCACTATATCCAAAGTAGCTGACCCCATCTTCCCAAAACCCCATTTCATTATTTCCACAGCACCTTATCACTATCTGAAATTATCTTATTGATTTCCTTCTAAATTAAGTTACACGAGAGTAGGGACCTTCCTTTTGACTTTACTGTATTCCTGTTTAGAGTAGTGCTGGCACATGGCTGGCACTTGTTACTTAGCCTAGTGTTTTTGAAAAATTACAAAGTGCCCGTTGCTTAAATGGAGTCACCAGAGAGGAAAACTGAAGTAAATAATGATGGACTTCATATGCTCCGGCAAAAGCCTGAGCATTATCCTTAAATCATTAGAGGTTTTATTGGTGGGAGGGGTGCTGGGGGTCGAACTCAGGGCCTTGTGCTTGCTAGGCAGGCACTCTACCACTGAACTAAACCCCCAGTCCCACAATAGAGGTTTTAACACAGGTTGGTGATGAATGATCTTTGAGTGTTTTAGTCAGATGCGTGGATTGGATGGAATAGAGACTAGAGGATTGGAAATGGTAGGGGACTGTCTTGTCCAGCACAACGAGCCAACCTGGAGAGAGATCTCCGGCTTAGACCGAAGAGGGGCTGATAAAGAGGGTGGAGTCCCCAATAACAGGTTTCCATATGTGCCCAGTGAGTAAAAGATGGTCCTGTTAAGTAGGAAGGGAGTACAAGCAGAAGGATGAAGTCAGTTATTGAACTTTTAAATTTTAGGATATTTGCAGGAAGATTAAGTGGAGGCTGTTGGGTCCCAGCAGGTAGCACCTCCTGGAAGTTTACCAGTGTTTTGTATTCCCTACACATGGAGAAGGAACCAAATGAACAAAAACTTCAGACTACTACCAGAAACTCAAACCAATCTGAACCATCCAGGTAGTACTTCCAATTCTGCTTTCTTCTAGAAGGTACTATTGCAGCTGACTTCAAGACCATCTCATTTTTCTCTGGGGGGGGGGTTAATATAAAGGTCTGCATGGAACTTCATGAATTTTTCCTTAAGAGAATTTGTTACATGCTTCGGGGAAGGTCTGTCTTGAGTGCCAAGAAGTCTAAAACAGGTTATTTTCCCTCCTAATTTCTTTAATGCCAAGAAAGAAATGTCAGCATTAGTAGAGATGAGATGGATGAGAATCTTCCTATAGTGGTTCATCTGTTTTCTAATTAACCTACTGAGCTTATTTAAGAGAGTAGCGTGCTCAGCAGAGAGCTACTGGAGTGAGGGCAGCCTGGACATGGAGATCTGGAAATGTTTAAATGGTATCTGAAGCTAAGAGAGCATGTTGATCTCACTTAGGGAGTGTGTTGGAGTGAGAAGAAAGTCAAAGGTGGAACCTTTGGGAACACCAGCATTTAAGGGATTGGCAAATTTTGAGAAGTGAATGAAAAAGTGAATGGCCAGGGAAGTATAACAATAAAAAAAAACTTAATCTTGGTACCTTAGAGACAAGGAAAGAAATGTTCCATAGAGTCCAAAGCAGCAGAGAATATAAATAGGAATGTTTCACAGATGATCTGATAAACTGTCATGTCATTCCTGTGTTTGGGTGACCTTTGTCAAAGCAGTTTCCTATAGCACAGTGGGAGAAGACCATTTACTGTGGTTGAGGGGCCAATGGGAGGAATGTCAGAAAGTTGAAATAGAAAGCAAAAACTTCTCTTTTAAGAAGTTCGATGGAGGAGAGGTAAAGGATGAGGTATTTTCTAAGATAGGGAAAAGTCAAGCATGTGAATAATCAGGCAGGAGTAGACAGACTGAAGGTAGAAGAGACCATTGATAGAGCCAAGCAGCGGAGAATGTTGCTAAGCTGGGAATCAAGAGCCTGGCCTTCATCTTCATAGTTCTGCCTAGAAGCTACATCTAGATTAAACAGGACCTGCAAAGTGCTCTACTGAATGGAACACAGAGCAACAAAGTCGGGAGTTTGAGTGGTAAAAGTTTGGAACAACTGCCTAGAAGTATTGAGCCTGTCAAATGCAATCATGGCTAGAGTTTTTTGAGAAATAAAAGTCTACCCAATGGGATCTTGGCTTTCAAAGCTGAGCTGAGAAGCCTCAAGTACTTGGCCTTTCTCATACCTAATCAGTATCTTTTGACCAGATCTGAACTATTGAGGGGGATACCTTGAAAATAAGCCAATTAAGTGCAATAGCTCTCAGGAATTATAAACCAAATATAGAAAACCAGAGTCTCATTGTCCCTTTCTTATCAATTTAGTAGTTTGGTTTTCAGTGGGTTGCAGTCTTATGTATACATCCTGTATCTGCTTTGTGCTAGTTTTGATTCTCCTGATTCTTTTGTCTGCTTCACGCATTCACTGATTTTTGAAAAACTCATTTATTCATTCTACAAACATTTACTGAATGCCTACTATGTGCAAGATCTTGATTGCTTATGTCTTTTACATCGTTCACACTTGAACTGAGTGGCATTGCTGGCCTGAAATGATCTAAGACAAAACAAGCGGCTCTCAAATGTCATCACTAAACAAAAACTGAAAAATACATTTCTTCTTCTCTTTGGGACTGGATCTGTGCTCTCACTTTGGATTTTTAATAAGTCATACCCTGTCGATGTAAAGCTTTCCATTTTCATCTCCTGTCTTTTGGTTCCCCTGACTAAATCACTCTACCACCAGTCAAACACTTGATTCTATAGTTTTTCTTTTTGTCATGTTATAATTCTTAGACTATCCCGAATTTCTATAAGTACTACAGGTTCTTGATAATGAGGCAAAAATAAAAGGAAAATATTTTTGAGTTCCCTATTTCCCCTGTAGAATAAAACAGATTTAAATTGTAGTCTTTGCTACCTCCATTTAAACTATGGTAACTATTCTGTGTCGTTGGTTTTCAGTAACAGTACTGCTGTATTTGCCAGAAAGAGAGAGAGAGAGAGAGAGAGAGAGAGAGAAAGGAAGAAAGGAAGAAAGAAAGAAAGAAAGAAAGAAAGAAAGAAAGAAAGAAAGAAAGAAAGAAAGACAAAAAATAGGCCTATTCTTTATCATTGACTCTCTGCTGCTTCCCCCACACCTAATGACTAAATCTGTGGATTCCTTAGTTTGTATTTTCTCTTCCAATCTCTCTTATATTTAGTTAGCCTAGTTTTTCTAAAACCCCAATTATATCATGTCACTTTTTAAATTTCTCAGGGGAACACTATTAGCAGTTGAACCAAATTTAGGTGGTTTAGCACTGACAACACATCTGTCGGACCCAACTTTACCTATGTCTGCATATGCACCCATGTTTATATTTAAAATCAATATGCTGTCCTTCATATTGGTTCTACATTTTATTCCCCAGGGCATGTTTATTTAATACAAAATACAACTTTTCTGAATAGCAAATTAAGCATGGACAATGAAATAGATTTACTCTGCTCTTCATTTTTGATCCGGGGATTGTTTCTATTTTGATCCCTTTGTGTGACAGCTTCTATGATTAGATTCCCTGTTGTGGTTTAATATTTCAGAGTTTCCCCAGAGCATGTGCTCAGTGCCTAAGACCTTTTAGAGGCTCCAATACTAAAAAGATTATAATGTACATTCTCCTAATTATAATTCAAAATATAAGCAATCTAAACTACAGAATAACTGTAAGAAACTGCACTAAAGTTCTAATTATATTTCCCAAAATGCCTATTTCATTTTGAAATTTTTTTTCATTTTGAAATTCCCATAAAAATGTTTTTTTCTTTTTCCTGTCCTCCAGTTTGCTACTCCATAAACAGGCACTTGTTTGCACATGCCCCTCTTAGGAAAAGCTACTCATCTAAACTTCTGTTCAAAAAAAAAAAAAAAAAAAAAGCAGTTGATAGTTGGGTGGAGCAAGACCTTACCTCACCATTCTGACTGTTCCTCAAAGGAAAAAGTGGTCACTGGGCCTGGGGATTTAGCTCAATGATTAGAGTCCCTGCCTCACAAGCACAAGGCCCTGAGTTTGATCCCAAGGACCAAAAAAAAAGGGGGGGTGGAAATCGTCACTGCAGGGAAAGTACGTCTGTTCCTATCCACAATGATTTTTAGCCTTTTAAAAAAAATTTATTTATTTTTGTCTGGCTTTTGTACCCTCTTTAGACTGAAAAATAAGAAAGTGAAAAGCACAATTTAGCTTGGAAATGTTAATTTTAAGACCTTTATTCATCAAAATCTGGGCCCAAGGAAAGCATTCAATTTGGTCATAGCTGAGCATGGTGGTGCATGCCTGTAATCCCAGCACTCGGGAGGCTAAGCCAGGAGGATCATCGTGAGTTTGAGGCCAGCCTGAACTACAGAGTGAGACCCTGTCTAAAAAAATAAAATAAAATAAAATTGGTTGCAAGATATTTCAGAATAACATTTTAAGTTTCCCTCTGAGAAACTGTCCTGACACATAGACTTCATTCTACCTATGACCAAATTTAGGATGATTTTTATTTCCTGAATCCATATATACCTGGGCTGATCTTACTTCTCTGCAGTCTGGGACAGGTGGAAATTTGAACATTATTTAAGAACCACCTCAGAGATTAGCCCCTTAAATACAAAGACTTGGTGAAAAATTTAAATCTATGAAAGGAATGTGTGTAACATCCAAAGAAAGAAGTAATAAACAATATTGGAGGGGACTATCCCTCTTGCCTTTTTTCTCATATTAATCCTTCATTCAATTTAGCAAAAATATTTTCCCTCCTTTAAAACAGCTAAGACTATTACATATATAGGAGCAGTGTGTGGCAGAAAGTAGAGGATTGGAATCAAGAGCTTTGCACATAAGTAACTGCTACTTAGTAATTTTGTGATCTCTGATAAATTATTTAATCTCTTGAGCCTCTTTCCTCATCTGAAAAAGGGCCATAACAGTAATATCTAAATTACACAATTATTACAGGGAAAAATATAACATGGAAGTTCTATGCAAATAACAATTGTAACTTACTATTTCTGTTGTTTTCCTACTGTGCTAGAACCAACTGGTTCCTTTCCAGTCAATACTAATGTACTTTATTTCTACATCTTGAATTTTCATGTCATCTAAATCAATGCAACTGATTCTCAAATGCACAAACTTAATTGAATAACTGAGATTAGGAATGGATCCATTTAGAACAAAAGACCAAAGATTTTATATACATATGTACTGGCATAAAATGTCTCGAATTACATAAGAAACCCAGAACGGTAATTATCTATAGGAAGAACAAGTCACTAAATCATGAAATAGGAATAAAGAAATTTACCTTTCACCATGTATTTTTCCATATCTTTTGAACTTGATTTGATTTAAGAAAACATGGCATATGGGAGTAAGGGTTATGAATAATTTTCATACACAATTATACTGTTTTGCCAAAGTTTGAAATGTTTCCCAAATTTGAAATGTCATGGACAAGAGTGATATCTAGATGGTTAGACTATTTCAGATGTTAACTGAATTTGAAACTAAAGTAATAGACAAAAGGCTAGTTTCCTCAATATAGAAAAAGCTCCTATGAATGAATATGAAAAACACCTAACAAATCTTCCAAAATATGGAAGCGATTTGAAAATAGTCTCAGAAAAGGAAATTTAGGTGGCTTTTCATATGAAAATATGCTCAACCTTTCTAGTAAGAAAAAAAATGCAAGTGTAAAGCATTATAAAACCATTTTTTAACCTGTTCAATTGGCAAAAATCTGGAAATCCAAAAATGTTCCAGCGATTCCTATCTCTTTCAGAATTAAACCAAGTTCCTAGTTCTGGTCTACAAGACACTAACAGTCTGATCCCCTATATACCCTCCCGTGTTTGCTACTCTCCCCCTTCTCACTGCACTGTAGTGATATCGGCCTCTTCGTGGGTCCTTGAATATAGCAGGCAACCCTAATGCCTTAGGACTTCTGAAATGGTGTTTCTTCTGTCTAGATATTTGCCTCCAACTCTCTGCCTGCCTAACTCCATCACTTCCTTTAAGCCTTTTCTCAAATATCACCTCAATGAAGACTACTGTTATGATCTTATTTAAAATAACACCCCTTTGTGCTCGCTTTTGCAGCACATATACTAAAATAACACCCCTTCTTCCTCCACAGACACCACACTTTTGATTCCTTACACCTTGATCTTTTTCAAAGCATTTGCCACTTTTTAATATAAGATTTTGTATTATTTTAAATCTATATTTACTCATATATTACTCCCTCTACTAGAATATAAACTGCTAGGGCAGGGATTTTGGTCTTTCTTATTTACTGATGTCTCCCAGCCACCTAGAACAGTGCCTGGCCTGTAGCAAGAATTCAATAAACATTTGTAGAGTGAAAGACATTGTGCAGGCGAGGATATGGGGAAAACCAGTATCCTCTTGCTGGGGTGAGTTTAAATCCTTATTGCCTCCATAGAAGACAGTTTTGGATGTAATTTTTAATGAAAAATTGCAAATAATATATTCTTGAGCCTAGTAATTCCATTTATTTAGGATTTTATCCTAAAGACACACTTGACCATGTGTGAAATAGGTACACCTGTAATTACTCACTATAGTATAATTATTATTATTTTTTTTTGGTGCTGAGGATTGAACTCAGGGCCTTGTGCTTGCTACTCAAGCATTTTACCACTGAGCCAAATCCCCAACCCCTAGATACTGTATTTTAACTTTAAAATGGTGGCACATGCCTGTAGTCTTACCACTTGGGAGGCTGAGGCAGGAGGATTGCTGCGACTTTGAGGCCAGCCTGGGCTGCACAGCAAGACCGTGTCTCAAAACAAAAACAAAACCAAAACAAAAAAACCCAACCAAACAAAAAACAACTAACTGATTTAATATTCTCATTTAAAGCAAAAGAGCATGTTGAAGGACAGGGCTTTAGTATAAGTGATAAGATGCAAAGATAAGCATCTTGAGATATTTTTCAGATTCAGTCACTTTTTTTAAAATTGGTGCGGGGGATCGAACTCAGCAGCCCTCAGTCACTTATGATTTGATTTCAAGATAAGGTCACTGAACTAATGTCTACATTTTCACTTTGGGCAGTGATGGGAACTGGGTAGTGTTATAGTAATATTTCAAACATTTTAAAAGGCTCTTTCACTAACCAGGCTCTATAACAATTTCACTGATTTTAAATAGCAAAAACTTTGAAGGCTATGACACTTTTATAGCTTTCTAAGGTCTATTTAAAAATATTTAATAATGTAGTTGATGGAAATAATTTAAGGGCTTTTGGCTTAGATATCTAAAAAGAAATTCTCACAAATTTATTTAAAGCTCTAATGTGAGCTGGGCAGTGTGGCATAGTGAGTGCACACCTATAATCTCAGCAATCAAGAGGCTGAGGAAGGAGGATCACTATGAGTTTGAGGCCAGCCTGGGGTACATAATAAGTTCAAGGCCAGTCTGAACCAAATAGTGAAACCCTGTCTCAAAAGACTAACAAACAAAAAAAGAAACAAAAAACCCCCACCAAAAACCAAAAACCAAAAACTAAAGAAATAAAGTTTTAACAGGTTACCACAAAGGATGCTATGGACTATGTTCAGTTTAAAATCTATTTGAAAAAAGCATCTTCATTTAAAAGTTTAGTAAAGCACAGTGGATTGGCTAGCCAAACTTTATAAATCTATGGGGTCTCCTACTAAAATGATAATCCTGGGTGTTGGGGATTTAGCTCAGTGGTAGAGCACTTGCCTAGCAAGTGGGAGGCCCTGAGTTCTAGCCCCACCCCCCAAATAAAATGATAATCCTGTTAGTATTACAACTCAAAAGCTTTTTAGATATTGCCAAAGCAAATGAAGGGGGAAGTTTTGAGGGCTTGCCTGTAAAAATTAATTTCTTTAGTTTTAAGATCACTGAATTTGAACTGCCTACAAATTCCTCTCCTTTTTAGGGTCCTGCACTCCTTGACACATAAAAAGTGATGCCCTAAAAACAACTGATATGCTATTGGAGCTTAAATTCAGCAGGCTTTGGCAGGGTGGTTGTGGTTTGGTTGTTAACAACTTCAAAGAAAAAGGCTTGGAGTTGCACCTAAGGGGCATGTGTTGAACTGTGATCTTTTTGACACTCATCAGTGGCTGGGGAGGCAGATGTCTTACCTTGCTTAGGAATGGAAAAGAGAGTTGGTTCCATGTTTATCGAGGTACTCTGAAGTAGTCTGGGACAATGTTCTACTGAGAACCAGGTACTAGGGACCATGGCACAATAAGGCCAGAACGTTTTTTTATGTATCATTGTCTCATCTTTCCACTTTTTAATATATAATTTAAAAGTCGACATCTTTTCTGGATTCTCAGTTCTCTCTGCTAACCTTATCCATACGCTGAGCTCCTTCAAAAAATTTCCCTTTTAAATGTATTATATTGGGAAAGGGAAGAAAACGTCCAAATGGGAAAGGGAACAAGGGAGGGGGAAAGGAACAGAGGGACAAGAGAAATAAGAAATGGAAGGAAAAAATGGAAACAAAGCTTTTGTAAATAAGGAAGGAGGAGGGGGTGAAGGGAGGGGAGGGGAATGGGAAAAAAGAAGCAACAGGATATATCATATATAGGTACAAATCCCCTATGATGAATGTTATCACTATGTACATCTAAAATATACCATTAAAATAAAATAAATTTTAGAAAAATTTCCCTTTTTACCAAATGTAGTGCCACATGCCTGTGATCCTAGCTCCCTGGGAGGCTGAGGCAGGAGGATCACAAGTTTGAGCCCAGCTTGTACAATTAGTGAAACTCTGTCTCAAAATAAAAAATGAAAAAAGGGCTAGGGATGTAATTTATTGTGAAGGCTCTGGGTTTAATTCCTAGTATCACAAAAAAACAAAACAAAACAAAAACCCAAAAACCCCTTTCTATAATCATTCCACAATATTTGTTTTAAAAAACAAACAGAAAGAGGGTTGACAATTCCCTCATAAAGATTCTTTGGTATCCACAGAAACCATTTTATATTGTTATTTTAACGCAGGTCCTTGTATATGCTAGGCAATTGCTCTACCACTGAGCTGTACCACCACCCCGTGAGGAAACATTTTAAATGAGTGTTGTTCTCCCTGGACATGAGTGTAGAAGGGAGAACTAGCACTGGTGTTTAAATAAGGCAAGTTGTCCGGTGCGTTAGAAATTTATTACCACTTTTTAGGAAAGACAGAATCCATCACTTTTGTTTTATCAAGAAGGAGTTGGGAAAAGCACATAGGGTATAGTTTCAGGCATGAGAGGAGAATCTCCATTCTCTTACCTCCAACCCCACCTCCAAATACCTCCTTCTGTTGTGTCTAGGCTGAGCAGCCAACCAGGATCGAAAACTCAGCAACAATCATGAATTAAGGGGACTGGGAATTTAGCGCAGTGGTTTAAAGTGCTTGCCTACCAAGTGCAAGGCCCTGAGTTCAATCCCCAGTACCAGGAAAAAAAAAAAAGTGAATTAAAGGCACAGAGTTTAAGAAAGGAAGGTGTTTTATTTGTAAAGAGGAAAAAGCAGAAGACAGAAATCTGTCCTGGAGAGGGGCGAGGGGGCTCCAGAAAGATGGATACCCATGGGCCTTTGTCTCCAGCTTCTTTTATTAGTTTTTAGGGACCCTTCCTCCTAGGTGGGTACCTGGAATTTGTCACAACCTGACTGGCTGTTTGGGCTGTCTTTGGATGGATCCTGGACCACGAGACCCGAAACCAGCCGTCACTGCCCACGCGCACATTCCTTTTGGTGGGTTTTGTCTGATTTCCTCTTGCCTGTTTGTCCTTCTCAGGGATTTATCTCTGGGATTCATAGGTTGGTTAGGAGGAGCTTTACAGAAAGCCTTATAGAGTTAGTGATTTAAGTAAGGGGATGTGTGTATATCTAGTGCAGTAATATAGTGATCCTGGAGTGAAACTACATATATACACATACATATATATATATATATGCAAAGGTGTGAGTATATATATTTTTATATATTAAATTATATATATATATATGTTGCCCCTCATCTCCTTCGCATTTTACTGGAGGTGGGGAGGGCAGCTCTCTTGGGTTCCATGTACCTGGCTTCATCTGGTCCTCTGCCTCAGTTCTTCCAATAGTCTTTTCATGTAGCCCTTAGCCATGTGTGCCATCTGGTGCCTTTCTATACCACCTTTGTCCTTTTAACTGCTCCCTCCAGTTAAGTCTTAACTCTTTCTAGTCAGGATTAGCCAAAAGACCCAATGAGGCCCTTAGTCTATTCTTTCCCTGCCTATGGAGCCTTTTCCCTACACTTCTCTGCATTCTGCTCGGTCATGCTGAAAAACATTAGCAGAGGTATATGGGTTTGGCCTACCTCTACCTATCAAAAAACAAAAATCCCTGGAAGTTTGAAAACATTTTAAGCCTTGCATTATTAATCATTTATACATAATTAGTTCATCAGATCTTTCCCTGAGAAGGGCAGGCAGGAAAAGGAGCATGGATCCAAGAAGGCAAGAGAAGAAAGGAGGGGCAGAGATTTACCTAGTGCAGTTTTACTTGCCAGGGCTGGTACACGAGCGATTCTTCCCTTCCACAATTTCATCTTTTACTTACATAATAGTTTAATCTTTCCATAGGAAGAAAAAAGTAGTTTCTCCTAGGTATTTTGGTGTAAAGGGAAAAAGCAAAAATCAAAGTATAAAAAAAGAAAAAGTAAAAAAGGCAAGACACGGATGGGTCAATAATAATGAACAATATATTTTAATAGTACACAGTATAATGAAAATAAAATGACATTCAGTTATATTGAACTTTTATTTTAACGTATTATAATGAAATTAAATATCCCCAAATTTTTGTTTTGTGTAGTTTTAAAAATCTATGAAATCATAGACTTATCTCTGAGAAAAGCTTTATATCTATAAAAAATGGAGTTATTTGGGTTAAATACACCCATTAATATCATTGTTGTTAGGTACTTCCTAGCCTTTCTCAACGCTGAGGTAGTTCAGTCAAGAGCTGTCCTCTCTTTCTTAATGGATGCTTCTCTCTGTGAATTTTAACACAATAGAGCATAAAGTAAAATAAGCATTATTTCACTTGCTACTCCCCACTGGTGATGTTACTCAGAAAATAAAAATTTGCCTGAGGGAAAGGGACTGAAACATAAACATGAACAAAGAGAAAGGATTAATTCAATGGTATTCATGTCCCTGGAGATTTCAAATGCTAGCCTCTGAAAGCACAAGCCTCTTATGCTTTTGGATCTGAAAAAAGGAAATTCATTCATTCATTTATATTTAAACACAAAACTTTACAAACGAGTGTATTTGAGTCACTTGTTTCTGAGGTTTGTTTCTGCTGTGAGCTCAAGGGATCAAGGACTCAAAAAATGTTTAAGATGACCTACCACTTTTTGCTCTAACTCCACTCTATAGAGTTTAGGGTGTGCATTCTATCTGGTTAAAAGAAATAAAGTACACTAACTTTTAGAGAAGTGTTCAATTTTGGATTTGATAAATTATTTGAGGCTCAATATCATTTTACAATATTTGAGTACATGAGTTTGTTAGGAACGTGAGTTCAGCAACTGGGGTTAATGGGAGAGCAGATCTGCAGTTATTCCTGTTCAAGGCAAAGAGCAGACTGGAGAAGAGCAGAGCAGATTAGTCAAGGAGGTGGGCTTCAGGGACCACCTGGGTTTGAATCTTGGCTTTGCCGTCTACTCCTAGTTGTAGGGCCTTGGATGAGTCCCTCCCACATTTAGCTCTGGAGCTTCTCCATCAGCAAAATGGAGATAATAATACACGAAGTGGTTGTAAGGATTAAAAGAGTTAATTATATAATGTACTTAGTTTAGAGTTAGGCTCTTTGTGAGCACTCAATAAAATGTTACTAATTTTTATTGGATAATCTAGAAAATGGCTTAGTTCAAAATAGGAGAGTAGAGTTTGTTGCGTGTAATAAGACTCAGGAGAATATGGTAACGGATGTCTGTAACTCAAATGGGCTCTTTGTATTGAAGTTTAGCAGCTAGTGACTGCTAAACTTGGATTTGCTTGAGGGTGAAGATTTAATCCATCAGGCAACTGGGGCCTGCATTTTATCTTTTTTTTTTTTTTGGTGCTGGGGATCGAACTCAGGGCCTTGTGTTTGCAAGGCAAGCACTCTAACCACTGAGCTAAAGCCCCAGCCCCTGCATTTTATCTTAAAACAACTGCTGGTGCCAGATATAGCACCTCTCTTGGGCAGTGATCCCCTTGAAGCTACACTTAGCACACTGTTATATCCCTCAAAACAAATCCAACTTACTACAAATTATGGCTAAATTTTTCCTTCAAGTTGTCTTGGCAGAGGGCTGAGGGTGAAAAGTGGAGAACAGGGTGGATGAGGATTCATAGTGCTCACTACAACAAAATTTAATACAATGCACAATTGGATTTTTCTATTCTTCATTTGTCATTTGTCTAATTTCCTTTCTCTTTTCAGCTCTGGCTCTCTGCTTACATTCTTCAACCAAACAAGGAGCTAGGAATTAGACCAATAGCGACCATTTCTAAGTAGTCCAACATGCCTCTTTATGATTTCGTGTGCTTCCACATGCTGCTTACCAAGGTATTCATTCAACACAAGTTAATCTGTTCCCTAGAAATTTTCTGTTTGTAAGAAAAATTTCCCCTCCTATGCTTAAAGGAGTCAGGAGATACTGAATAAGGGGTAATTTTTTTTTTTAATCGTAGAGCCACTTGAAGATCTAGCAGCAGTTCTTAGGAGAGGAATTCAGGAAAATGGGAAAAAAGGAAGTAAGGAATGAAAACCTTGTATATGATGGGATAGATTTAGCAGTATATTCCTCTAGAAATTTTTTATTGTTTGAAGGCTTTTTGTGGGGGTGGTACTGGGAATCAAACTCAGGGCCTTGCACTTGCTAGGCAAGTATTCTACCACTTGAGCTAAATCCCCAACTCTGTTCGAAGGTTTTTAAGAGAAAGGGGTGGGGGGTTCGGGATTTAGCCCAGTGGTACAGCACTTGCCTAGCACTCACAAGGCCCTGAGTTCAATACCCAGCCCTGGCCCCCCCAAAAAAAGAACGGGAAAGGGAGGAGAAAGACCACAAGGGATTTAACAAAAATACATCATTAAATATGAAACTATAACAATGGGTTAGTATTTTCAGATTTTGACAGTTAAGTAGCCTTGGCAGAAGAGGCAATAATACCAACACTGTGACATTAACATTCATTTGGGATCTTTTTTTTTTTTTTTTTTTTTTTTTTTTTTTTT